>JBBPBX010019890.1:7315-43981 GCA_038048925.1 Garcialebias charrua | reverse complement strand
CAATCCGTAATGCATCTGTTGCTCTGCGACACAGCTCGAACAGAGCGGGGACAGACACATCAGTCTCTGGTTGACCTGCCGTAGGGTTCTGGGAGAAGTCTTTATCTTCTCCTTCGTCCTCGTTGTCGGCTTCGTCATCAGTTAGCTCGCCCGAGGCTGTTAGTGAGAGCTCATCTGCTCGTAACAAGTCCCTCGTGTCGAACTCAGTGGTGGAGTCCCCGAGGGGGGCCACCATGTCCATGTTTCCTCCCCAGTCAGCTTGACCGTTGTCCTCTAGTTCAACAGCCTCAAGCTCCGCAGTGGGAGTGGGCGCTTCGGTAAGGAGCGGTTCCCGCGCCGTAGTGTAGCCACCCATGGCTTTGACCACAAAGTCTATGCGCCTCCGTCTCTCGGCCTCACGTAGCTGGTTGCAGTGAGGGTAGGATTCGGGGGGGTCCAAAGCATGTAACAATCTCCCTTTTAAACGTGAGCTTGTACACGCTCAAGAGAGTTCTTTTAACTAGTTTTGAATGTAATCAGGAAACTGAGAATAACACTAGACCGTCATAAATAAACATTATAGAAAAAATGAATAAATAAATAAATTTGGACACGTCAACTTCAGGGTGCCGTAGAGCGTGGCTGTATTAATCAAACAAAAATCAGCTGTTCCAATTGTGATTCAAACATAATTAGTTACACAAAAGCACATTTACATTAACATAATAAAGTTTCTGAAAACGTTCAAGTTCCCATAAACTTCCCCCAGAGAGATCTCATAAATTGTCCCATGAAAAAAAGTTGGCCGTTAGTCACTCAAAAAATATTCAAAAATGAAAGACTCGTTGGGGCCCATATGATCCTCCAGTCTCTCACAACGACAGGAGGAGGATAAAACAAATGATAAGGAAACGTCTCACCGGGTTTGTGTCTGTCCCAGCTGTTTCCTTCTCGCAACCTGGAGCGCTCTCCTCCAAAATCGCTCCAGGGAATCCGGACCGATCCTTCCCAGGGTGTCACTTTAGTCAATCTGTGAAAGTCTTCTCCTTCCCTCCTGAGTTGGGTCTAACTTCAGCATGAAGCCCAACTACAGATGTCCTGTTGATTCGGGAGCTCCACCGGTCCGTGCGCTGCGACTCTGCACGCGTCTTCACCTGCCACACCCCCTGCAGCGCTCAAACCCTTGTCCTTTTATCAGCTCCGGTAAAGCTGTGAGTCACGTGACCCAGATAATTTTCCCAGTGGATACTTTTGAGACTGAAACACACAACTACAAGACATTCTTGTATTTATATTAACACAAACATTTTATTTATGTTCCCTTTATTTAGGACCAAGGTAAACCTTTTTTTTTTCTCTTCACAAATACAGTCATTTAGTGTGATGTCACAGATCCCCCCCCCCCTGCCGGAGGCACCTGGACCTGAACTCCATAATAGGGTTTTAGATTCACCACATTAACTGTATCTATTTTTTTATTCTGGTCTGTCCACTGTATCTGGTAATTCACAGGACCTAATTGTTTCCTCACAACAGCTGGACCTGACCATCTAGGCGCTAGCTTTGAGGAAAATCTGTCAGAGGCTTTGGAGAGAGGATGGGACCGAACCCAGACTAAGTCTCCCGGCAAGAGCTGTACACTTCTCCTACGGGCATTATAATACTTAGCTTGTCGGGCCTGGTTCAACCCTATCTTCCGCTTAACCTGTTCAATCATTTCTTTGTGTCTATCCAGGAATTTATAGTGTGTCTGCTGAGGACTAGGAGAGTGGCCAATGATTCTCTCCAATGGACCTTTGAGAGGTTGACCAAGAGTAAGCTCGGCCGGCGACTTTCCAGTTGTCTCATGCTGTGCAGCGTTGATGGCAAACCTAAACTCTTGGATCCAATTATCCCAGTTGATATGGTGTTCTCCCACAAAGGAGGATATCATTGTTTTGATTGTTCTATTTGACCGTTCAGTAAGATTGGCTTGGGGATGATAGCTTGTAGTGAACTTTTGAATCACACCCCAAGTGCGACAGAGATTTTCCATCTCGTGGCTCGTAAATTGAGGGCCACGATCTGATACCAGCTCTCGAGGAACACCAAAACGGGTAAATATTTCATTCTTTAAGATGCTGGTAATTTTCTGAGCTTTGCTGTCTTTCAGTGGAAACATTTCTACCCACTTAGTGAAATAGTCCACGATTACCAACAGGTATTTGTTTCCCTTCTTGCTTCGGGGAAGAGGACCCATCAAGTCAATGCCGATCTTTTCCCATGCTTCGGTTACTGTAGTAGGCTGCATGAGCCCCGCTGGCTTCTGATTGTCCGGTTTATATTTTTGGCAGGTGACACAGGTTTTAATGTAGGCCCAGACGTCTTTCCTGACTGTGGGCCACCAGGCTACTTCCAGTATCCTTAACAATGTTTTTAGTTTCCCTAAGTGTCCACTTAGAGGGTGGTCATGAAAATAACTGAGAAACTGGGTTAGCTGAAACTTTTCTCCTTGGTCCGTGACCAAAGACTTCCTGTACCAGACATCGTGGACTTTACAGAACCCTATTCTGTTGGGGTTCTTATTAGCAGATGATTGGACCATGTCAAGCAGGGTTGAATCTTTTGCCTGAGCCTCCTTGATGTCAGCCAGTGCCAAAGGTAACTCTGACCCAGATTTAGAGATGGTCGCTGCAATGTACGCCCTGGGGATTTCACACACTGCTCTTGACAGCGCGTCAGGAACCAAGTTATGTAAACCTTTTCTGTATTTGACTTTGAAGTGGTATTCTTGCAACCGAAGCACCCATCGGGTCAAGCGAGAGGTTGCCTTTGTACAATTAAATGCCCAAGTTAATGCTGCATGGTCAGTATATAAAGTGAACTCTGATCCTTCTATGAAATGCCGCCACTTCTCAACAGCCCACACAACAGCCAAGCATTCTTTCTCTGAGGTGGAATAATTACACTCCGCACCCCTCAGGGTTCTGGATGCAAAGGCAATGACTCTCTCTCTCCCTCAGGTGTCATTTGCACAAGTACCGCACCCAGTCCAACATCACTGGCATCTGTGTGTATCTCAAATGGCAGTTGAAAGTTGGGTTGCATTAATATGGGGGCCTAGCCTGGTTGATACCAGACCCATGTCCTTCACTTCGCTTTGTACTAGGGTCTGGCATCTCTCCCATAGACAGCGATTTCTCCGTTAGATTTTTGAATGGACCAATCAGAGAACAGAAGGCGGAGTTTTGTTAGTTTAGCCTGGCGAGGTCCAGGCTATTCAGATAAAAAGCTCAGAAACCACTCGGTGGATATTTTTTCTGCTACCAGTGTGTAATTATATGTCTCTAATTTACTGACTGTTGGCCTAGATGAAACATTTGAGATAAAATTCGATTTTTTATCATTTATTTTCGTAGCGCACCCGAGGCTGTTTGGAAAATGTCAAACCGAAACTATTTAAATCCAGCAGATTTGACCATTTCGTGAATTGATTTAGGAACTGTTAAGCTCAGGAACACTTCTGATATAACGTCAGCGGTGAAATATATTTTTTATCAGCAGAGAAATAATAGTTTACCTTGTTTTATTGAAAATTCCTTCGTGGCGGCAGCCATTTTGAATGACGACGTCAGTCGACGTCGTTCAAAACTCCGCCTTCTGCTCTCTGATTGCTCAGGAACACTTCTGATATAACGTTAGCTAAGAAATACATTTTTTATCAGCAGAGAAATAATAGTTTTTTACCTTGTTTTATTGAAAATTCCTTCGTGGCGGCAGCCATTTTGAATGACGACGTCAGTCGACGTCGTTCAAAACTCCGCCTTCTGTTCTCTGATTGGTCCGGTCAAAAATCTACCGGAGATATCCTTGTCTATGGGACAAGTCCCAGACCCAGCAGTGAAGGGAAATGAGAATTGAGCGGAGCTGCGTAGGAATGGCGAGGGCCAGGCTAATGGGGGCCTCTACCAGGACCTGTTTTAAATGTTCAAATGCCCGCTGGCAGTTTGGACACCATTCCCAATTGTTGGCTTTTTTGAGAAGATGGTATAAAGGTGCAGCTATGTCAGCAAAATGGGAAATAAATTTGTGGTACCAGCCTACCAACCCCAGGAATCGCTGAAGTGATTTCTTATCAGTGGGTACGGGGTAATTTGTGATTGCCAGGCTTTTATTTGGATCTACACGAACCCCAATCCCAGCCACTATATGACCCAAAAATTTAAGTTCTGGTTGAAAGAAGTTGCATTTTCCCAGATTTAAAGTCAAGTTTGCTTGGTGTAATTTGGCAAAAACTTCCTCCAAATCTTTCATATGTTGTTCTGGTGTAGGAGAGAAAATGATCACATCATCTATGTAAACAAAACAATTTTTTCCTCTCAGGTCTCCAAGCACCCTTTCCATTAGTCTCTGAAATGAGGCACCAGCATTCTTCAGTCCAAAAGGCATACATTTAAACTGATATAATCCAAAAGCTGTTATTACTGCCGTTTTGGCTTTACTTTCTTCAGCCATAGCCATTTACCAGTAGCCTGATTTCAAATCCAAAGTGCTAAACACTGAAGCTCCATTCATGGATTCCAGCAACTCATGGATTAGAGGCATGGGGTAGGCATCCTGTCTTGTTTTAGCATTTAAAGGGATTGTGACATGATTTTTTTACTATTCATAAAATTGCTCAAAATATATATATTTTATCATTTAAATATGTTTGTTTTTGCAAACAAAATGATAAATCACTTTAATTTTGCTTTAAAAGTGATTTTGAACTTCAAGCCGTGTTTAATCATGGGAAATCCGATTACACTCGAACGCACCATATGTGATGTCACACTGGGCAGAGGGCTGTGGTGTCTTTAATAGCGGACAATTTAAAACTGGACGAATTTAGCAATCTATGTGAAGATTTGAGCTATTTGTCTTCATTTTGGGAAGCAGAAAATAGTTTGGGTGATGGAACAAGAAACAACAGGATCTAATTTAGGTCTGATGCTGTATCAGACTTCCTTCATGTCGAGCTGCTCATACCTGCGCACTGTGACAAGCCCAGAGCTCTGCCCAGTGTGACATCACAGATGGTGCGTTCGTGTGTAATGGGATTTCCCATGATTAAACACGGCTTGAAGTTCAAAATCACTTTTAAAGCAAAATTAAAGTGATTTATCATTTTGTTTGCAAAAACAAACATATTTAAATGATAAAATATATATATTTTGAGCAATTTTATGAATAGTAAAAAAATCATGTCACAATCCCTTTAAGGCCCTATAATCCACACAAAACCTGAACGTCTTATCAGGTTTTGGGACAAGAACCACCGGAGAAGCCCAAGAAGATTGAGAGGGCTCAATGATGCCGTCATGAAGCATTTTTTCAATATGGTCTTTGATTATCTGTTGTTTAAAGGGTGACACCCTGTAGGCTCTTGCTCGAACTGGTAACTCATCTGTGGTGTAAATGTTGTGCACTTCCATAGATGTTTTTCCCAAAGTATCAGTGCACACTGTGGGCCAGGTTTGAAGAAGTTGGGTAATCTCTGGTGGTTGATTCAAAACTGTTGTTCTTAAGTCTGCTGAGAAGTCCTCTGTGTTTCTTATGGGCAAAGCCACAATCAGGCTCACGTGTGATGGACCCAGACCCAATGAGGAAGTGCTTGGTGGTGAAGCCATAAAGGGGTAAAATGAATAACCCCGGGGGCCTTTGACTCCATATGTGTTATCACCCAGATTAATAATAGTCTATGTTTTTGTCAAAAAGTCCAACCCTAGAATAATGGGAAATGTGAGGTTAGTGTCTTCTACAATAAATGTGTCCAAAGCCCACATCATTCCATGCCAACAGTACAGAATAGTTGTTTTTCCCAAAGCACTGTAGGTTTTTCCATTGGCTAGGGCAAACTTTTGGTTGTCAGCTCGTTTTAAATGTTCATCTGCCTGAGCCATTTCCTGCCACAGGCTATGCTTCATCAGTGTGAATGTACAGGCGGTATCCAGGACAGCGTTACATGTCTTATCTCGGATTTCTATGGGAACATATAAAAGGGAAGGTGTTGTCCTCTGGCCTCGTTGTACTACGGACACCACATCTGCTGGTCTTTTGAAGTTCCCTTTAGGATATTGTTTTCCTGGTGCTTTTCCTTTGGTCTTTTGCTGGTCAACTTTCCCCCAATAGGCCTTAGCTCCTGCACAGTCTCTTTCCACCTGGGACCCAACGGTAACCAGCTGGTCCATCGTGGTGACAGTTCCTCTGAGGCAACCAGCCAGTTTAGGATTGCAGTTGTTTAGGATCCTTCTTACTAGGTCGGCTTCAGAGATATCTGGCTTCCACCTTAAACACAAGGCCCGATAGTCGAAGGCAAAGTCCCTCAAACACTGCTCCGGTAACTGCACCATGTCCCGTAGTTTTTCTTCCACCTCCGCGAGGTAGTCTGGGGGAAGAAATGCAGCATAGAAAGCTTCCTTAAATTCCATCCAGTTCTGGATTCCATTCTTGGCCACACACCACCAGCTGTGAGCAGGTCCTTTCAAGACACCAGTTAAAGCCCCAATTAATTCAGGGTCAGAGAGTGGTCTCACCGACAAGAAAGTTTCACACTGGTCAATGAAGTTCAACACATCAGCCACCTCTCGTGCCCCTGCAAATGAGGGAAAGTCCATGTGGATGGGAGGCTTGGCATAAACTGCTGGTATTCTCCCAGATGTGAGAGGGACAAGTGTGTGAAGCGTAGGTGTCACACTACTGGAGGATGGTATAGCTGGAAACATCTCGATAGGGACAGTTGCAGGTCGATTGGGATCAGAGCATGAACTTGAACTCGGCTGATAGACATTTTGTAGATAAGTAGCTGGCTGGGTGGAATGAGGTAAGTTTGACTTCTGACATGTTGAGGTAAACATTGCTGGTAGCCGTACAGTGGAAGGAGCCATTACGTGGGTCCTTTGGTCAGCAGACAGATCCAAAGTGTGTTCAGCACTAATAAGGGGTCGGGTAGCAGTAGATCGATGTGCGCGCTTCAATTTCTCCAATTCTACCTTCCACTTCTCATCACGTCGCTGTAAACACTGAACAAATTTTCCCTCAAACTCTTGTAAGGTAGTAATCATCAGCTGTTCTAATGCCTCCACATTTTTGTCTATATACAGTATGTTCTTATATTTTGCTCTCGATTTAAAGCACTGCTCACTGAGTCCTGAAAATTTCCCTCCAAAGTGTTAACCTTCTCCTCCAGTGTTTCCAAATCATTTTTAAGCTTAAAGAGGTCTGTGTAATAAACCTATAGGCCGTTTGTGTAATCAAACACTTACGAGGTCAGTTTACTGACTTACCTATAGTTTGGATGAAAGATCCGAGCAGATTTTATCTACACAAATCTACCATCAGTTTCACGGGGTCTCAACTTTTTCAGAATAAATCAATAAATCGGTGATGTGATTAGCCAGAAATGTAATTTCACGAGAGACTTCAACTTATGTTGGTCTACCAGAAAATAGACCTTTTATTGAAATAATCACAAAATTACAATAAACATTTGTATCGATATTAGCTCTGATTTACTAACTACGTTGACAAGAATTCAAATTAAAACAAACAGACAGTTAGGAACTTTTCTGTTGGCACATTACTTAACAGATTAATAGCTTATGAAAAATAAGAAATAGGAGGAAGAAATAAGTGAAAGCTAAGTTAACTGAAGTTGGTTATTTTGAACCAGACTGGGTGACACCTTTTTCCCACCCGAGCAGACTGCTGGGCTCCCGCACGCTCAAACACACCACGACTCGTTACCTGTTGACGGTTCGTCTCTTGGAGATAAGAGTGGAGAAGTGTCTGGACACACACGTGGATGGGTTTGTCCAACGGCCGTCCAGTTGGAACTTCAGCGTGTGTGGCTGATTCACGATACGAGGAAACTCGCCTCCCTCGGCAGGAAACAACGGTCAAGCGCACAGACTGATTTTTCAAAATAAAACTTCAGAAAACAAATTCTTCCAGAAGATGAGTGAATGAGTTACAGTAAGCTTTACTGTAACTCCAGCTGAAACGTGGGTCTAATTGACACAATGACCGGAACGTCTCCAGCTTTCCCAGAGGAGAGAAGCAAGTTGTGAGTTAGTTCTCTCCAAAGCACTAAAGGGAAAAGCGGAAGTCTCCCTTTATATGGGAGGCGGGGTCTTCCCCACCTCCTTAATGACTACTGGTTGGTTTAACAAAATAAGAGATGGATATTTCATCTGATAGGCAGAACTGTCTCTGACGGACAACAGGAAAACTGTTTACAGAATCGGCCAGATGGCCTGCTTGTGAGCACAGAGAATATTATGGCTAACTTTCACAGACAAAACAGAGAAGGAAGTTGCAAGTTAAAAGTTTACCATGGCTCATGTCCCAGATTCAGAACCTGCTTGTTCTTGCAGAAATAAAACCAGCAGAAGGTCAAAACTCATGAAAGTAACAGATCATCATTAAAATGACAAAATATACTGTAGATCAATTCTGAATTAACACACATTAAAGAGAAAGTTCAATCTGATTAATTAGTGTCCATTAATTCAAAATAATTGTAAAAAATATGTGTCCACTCGTCTCCTTGAGGGCTTCAAGAAGGTGTAACACTTAGAGTTTCAAAGAGATGCAGAGAGGTGTACTTGAAGGTCAAGCCTACAATATCAGAGATGAGGTGTATCACTACAGTCCCCCTTTTTGGAAATCATCGCCTGTCCTTGGAGATGAGTTCCAACACGAAAGGATACCACCGAATGTCTCTGACCTCTATGTAATCCAGCAAGTGGAAAAAAAAATCAAAAAAAGTTCAAAATTATACTCCCATAATGTTTTTGGAAATTCCATACTGTTCGTAGGTAATCCCATTGCGGTAAGCTTTCAATCCTTTGGAAAACATAGTCTGTTAACCCATGGAAAACTGAGTCTGTGATCCCTTGGAAACAAAGTCTTATAATCCACAACGGTAAATCCACAACGATGGGGGTTATTGATTTCATCAGCAAGAATGGATTTTAATCAGCATGTAGAGGGGATCCCTCGATTGAAGCAGAGGAGGCGGCCTTGGATGAAGGTTGAAGACCAACGTTGGATCAGCAGGTCCCCACATCGAAGGTTGCAGGCTGGATGGCTTCCAGTCGGTGCCACCCTGGTTCAATGTGTCATGCAATTATGTGGTTTTAGGTGGGCTTATGATTGGGATTTTACATTAGGCCCTACCTATATGCACCTGGTATGTAAGCTATCATGGATTAGATCAGCTACAATTACCAATTAAGGGGTGGATCAATGCTGTAAAAATCAGATATAGGGATCTATACCTATAGAAATGTGGAGGGCTTCTGTAACGAAGGCCTCTTCTTTCAAACTATTCCTCCATTCATTATTTAGTTTAGGTTAAACTAAAATAAAAAAATGAAAACTAGTTTGGTCTAAATGTCTGTTGTCTTTTAGACGAACGACGCAAGATTTGGTATTCCCTATAAATTTTGAAGTCTATGGCGAGACTCATCAAAATGAATAGATCTAGAATAGAAACGATCGAATCGGTTCTACCTAAATGATTGGGAGATCAGTGTAGATTATAGTACCTTAAGTAGTATTGATCTACAATGACTCTTCAAAGATTGAGATCTTTAACAAAATGAACAGCATGTTGGCATAGTTAAATCCATTTAAGTCTTCAACTTATCAACAATCAAAACCTCTTTTGGCTGGGAGTGTTCAGAAAACAATAACAACTTCAATAACACAAAAGTAGCAATCAAGCAACTAAAAACAACGTTTCACTACGTCAAACTCACTCTGGTCGTCAGATTCCAACGTGTCACACACAAGAAAAACAGTTCTTAGCTTTATAACCGATGTCAATTAAATCCTGCAGATTTAAACGGTTGTTAAGGTTAGTTTTTGTTGTGGGTTTTATGCTTAGCGTTTCTAAGTTCTAGTTGGAACGGTTTCTTTTCGCAACTAGTATAGTTTAAACTGTTTAGTTTATTTACTATCCTGTGCTTGGACGACCTTGTTTTCCCATGAAGTCTTTGAGTTTGCGAGATCTTTGTCGTTTGTGGGGTTATTGAAATCTTTGTCCTTGATATGGGCATGGCCTAACATCACCCCCCTGTGGTCATGAGGGACCACGCACACGGGTGTGGACGTCCGTCCATGGGCACGCGTTAGGATGCCATTGATTAGATTAGGCTGTTTACACAGCTTAGAGTAGACAGTACGCAGGAACTTCGTAGGCTTCGGCCAACGTATCTCTGTACGTTTACCTCTTTCTGCGTAATTCAGGTGTGTCACAACTGTCGGCGCCGTCGCAAGTGTGTCTGACTGGTCAGACTGCGACGGGTCACTGCCGTTGTGATGTATGTCTTCCCACTTCATGACTGAAGAGGTGCTCTTTGAGTCTGTAAGAACTATGTCACGTCTGAGTAGTTCTAAATCCAAAAGCTCTTGAACCAAGGTTTCATCGAAAGCTTGGCTGATAACTGAATTACCTGTCCCAGAGGACAGTACAGCGTTCTCGGTGTGTGATCCTTGGATCTCTACACCGTCCTCTACCCGTGGTAGGAAGTGTGAGTCTGCCCCCCTTTTGTTTGAGGAGGGGTCCTCAAAATCAGTAACAATGGAGTCCAAATGACTGTCAGCGTGTTGTAGACTGTCACTTTCAGGACTCAGATGTCCTTGAACCAAGACTTCACTGAAATCTTGGCTGTATGCCGAATTACCTGTCCCACAGGACAGTACAGCGTCATCGGTGTGGGACCCTTGGATCTCCACACCTTCTTCTACCGGTGGTAGGTAGTGCTCAGTGAGTGCTGAAGGTGTCAGCTCGCAGAGGAGGTTCTCGTGTTGGGCCAGAGTCTGGTCCACCTGTTGAGTCCCCTCTGTCTCACCTGTATATGAAGGTTCACTTACCGGGCTTGTGGTCTCGGTTGGGGATTCCCTTGTGGCCACAGCGGTACCTGTTGTTAGACAGTCAGTGTCCTGACCTTGGGGAGGCACCTCGATTGGCAGTGGACTGCTCACTGTGGCCCACATTGTCTGATTGCCATAATTTATAATCGCTTCAAAGCGATTTATAAAATCTTGGCCAACCACAAATGGAGTCTGGAGTGAGTCAAGTTCAGACACATATACCGGGTGGTATAGTGACATTTCGCCAATCTGCATGTGAACCATGGCTATTAGGGTTGTTCTCGTCTTTGCGAGGCCCTGTTGCTCACCATAAGTGTATTTCACAAAGGGTATTTGCCTGTCAACATCGTTAGCGGCGGTCCTTAGCTCCTCAAACAGTTCGGCTGACATGATAGACACGTCTGAGCCGCAAACCAGGAGTGCTTCTTGCGCGAGGACCCCTTCCAATGTGAGTGGCAGGTAAGCTCTCTTAGCTATCCCCCTTTTTATAAAGTTACACAGAAACCGTTTAGGTTTTTTCACACGTTTCTGTGTACGTGTGACTCTGTCTGTGTAATCGTCGTTGCCGTCAGCATCATGATGGCAGTCTGCCTCATGACCTTCAGGATGTGGATTTTCATCAATTTGTTTGCTATCAGCATCTGGACTTTCAGGACGCTGATCATCAGCAATTTGTTTGCTGTCAGCATCTTTGTCAGTGTTGACGATGTTGTCAACTGTGTGTACTGAGTCGTTGCAAAAGGCAGTGTTGTGCGTCACTTCGTCAGGTTGAACAACGTTGTTTGTGTTATCATCAAGGACAACATCACACGTTGTGTCAGCTTGGTCAACCACTGTAACATTCAAATCATTTGACAAACAACTCACAACCTCAGTCACGTCCACGCGCGGAGGCGCCGTTTCCATAATCTGGAGCATGTGTGACTCTTTGCATGTCTCGAACTGTGCAGTTCGAGGGGCAGGGGCAGGAGGGCCGCTTCTCGGGGGTACATGTCGGGACAGACCATTTTTCAAAGAGTCACGGCTCCCAGACATCAACTCCTCTCGAAGTTCACCCACTGTGAGACCTAGGTGAGGACTCTTTTGGTTCGATCTGAACCATCTTGGTTCACCTAGAGAGCGAACACCTACCTTGTGTGGTTCTCTGCTCATCTCAGGGTTTTCAACCTGAGGGGCAGGGGGAGCAGAACTCCTTGTGAACCAATCAGAGACACTGTTCCAGCTGGACACAATCCGTGGTTTGTTATCATGAAAAACCTGTTTACTTCCGCACTCTGTAGGAGAGGGAACCTCTTCTATTTCCTGCGAGTGGGATGTGGCCTTTTGACCTGGGCACACCACTGAGGGTGTTTTTCGTCGTTCGAGCATGTCAAAAAATTCCATAGCACATTGTTTAATTTCTGCCATGGTACTCTCTTTGCAATTAACATGGAAGCGAACACATTTCCTCTGGAAAGGCATGAGATTCTTAATGAAAAGACCTTTAAACTCCTCCTCCAGTCCAGGGACAGTTTTGCCACTGGAGTAGACAGACATCAGCCTGTCGCAGAACGACAAGGGACTTTCCCACTTATCCTGACAGACGTCCACCGCAGCTAAGTAATTAGCATACGCTGAAGCAGATGTCCATCTACGTGCGATAAAAGAGGAGGCCCTATCAGGCGATGCACCTGTTTGAACGTCCATCTTTGTACTGATTTTCTGTGAAAAATCAAGTAAAGTGGGTCTTATTTCACAGTGTACAGTCTCACCATGTGATGCCTGCGGCAGTCAACATGGAGTCCAAGATGTGAAATCAATTTGTTGACCTGTGAGACGACCATCAAGGTCGGCTATTTTTGTGTGAATTCTGTGAAAATCAAGACAAAAGATGCCTCATATGTGTTATTTTAAACATGCAGTTTAAAATAAACAGGGACAGACAGGTTGTTTTGCACAGAATTGATGATAAAAGTGTCAAGTTTTATCAAAAAGCAGACAAGTCTGTATTAAATCTGTGTAGCTGTTCTGCCATCTACATTTGATTATATGTGAAAATCAAATGAAGGATGCTATGTGTTCAACATTTCAAAATGTACACTATTCAAAAACAGGAAAGTTGAAAAGCATACAGGAATACATGATCCGTAGTCTTCATAACACCCAGCAGATGGGGTTACAACGCTGGATAAGTTTACCACAGCGACTGCAATTCTCTTTTTGACCGCTATAGGGGCGCTGTTGTCACCTGTGAGCGAAGCTGCGAGCTGCTAAACATTCACAGATGTCTAACAACGGACCAAAAGCATCAATCAGAAATATCCAGAGCCCTTATCGTGACAAAACCCTAGAACCCCAGTCTCACAAAAACGAAATTATGTGAGAAACATTGGTTGAACTGTGAAACTTTTTAAACTGAGTTTAAAAGAAATAAGGTTGGTCCACATAAAGCAGTTGTAGCTCCCGGTGTGACGTGACCTGGTCACATGGCGATCGGTAGTTTTAGAACAACTGACTTTCACACCCACTAAAATCTCAAAAACACCGCGTTTAAACAGTCTTTTCAATGACAGTAATGGACAAACAAGCATGGAAACTTGTCTGGGACAAGCAACTGAAGTGAAAGTTGACGAGGAGTGAGCTCCCCCACCCCGCAAGCGTCAACACTTACAGCGTAATCGACCAATCACAGCGAAGACAGAACCTTCAGTTCTAAAACCCAAGTGTTCATGGGAAATGTAGTCTTCTAAACCTTACGACACTCACGTGTGACGTGTCGTTCGAGCGTTGTGTTCACCGACCTGCGGTCGGTCGAACTTTAGCGAGGAACGGACTTTTCAACGTTCTAAAACAGTCATGAATATCGCAAACACCGCGGTTAAGCCAGTCTTCGACGATATCACGTGCATAGAACGAACAACACAGATAAACTGTCAGAAATGTGTGCAAAAATGAATCTGACAACCAGCAATCTATCAGAACCAACCTCTTTGAACACAACACACAATGGACCAATCACAGCGCTTTAAGCAGCCATTTTGCCTCTCGGTACCGCTAACGTTAGCTCCTCGACCCAAAGAGTTCTGGACACTCTTTCACAAAATAAACGTAGAATACACCACAGAAAATACTGCTAACGAGCCCAATCACATTCAGGCTACCCCTACGCCTTCCAGAGAAGGCAGTACGCTAACTGTTTAAACAACGGACATTACGTCTATCGGAACCGTGTCCCGGTCCAAACTGAGTGGGTCCACTCGAACCTCAGCCAACAACACGTTGTAACAGATTAGGTAAAATGGAGCAGCAAATGAGTGAAACAGACTTTCAACAGCAACCCGCAGATGTAATAAAATGAAGCAGTGGTGACACGGCGGTCACAACAATGAAAAATGCATGCAGCCTCGCGACACGTAATGAAACGTCTCACAAAAACAAACATTCATTCATCCGCAGCTTCAAGCATACGTTGAAATGTGAAAGAAAAGATAATTCTAACGGGAAACGCACCAGACAATGCCACGATTAGCAATCTCTGACACTCCACCAGCCAGAACCACATAAACCCAAAACCAGGATACAGAACTAATGCCAACAATACCGTAACACATAGACTACAAAAACAACTTAATCAATTTAATCTTTCAGAAGACCGTACACGACAACCAATATGTAATAAATATAATGGGGGGAAAGGTATTTAAACACTTACTGGGCCACCATTATTGTAATGATATAGGAGTTATTTAATAACTACGTTGACAAGAATTCAAATTAAAACAAACAGACAGTTAGGAACTTTTCTGTTGGCACATTACTTAACAGATTAATAGCTTATGAAAAATAAGAAATAGGAGGAAGAAATAAGTGAAAGCTAAGTTAACTGAAGTTGGTTATTTTGAACCAGACTGGGTGACACCTTTTTCCCACCCGAGCAGACTGCTGGGCTCCCGCACGCTCAAACACACCACGACTCGTTACCTGTTGACGGTTCGTCTCTTGGAGATAAGAGTGGAGAAGTGTCTGGACACACACGTGGATGGGTTTGTCCAACGGCCGTCCAGTTGGAACTTCAGCGTGTGTGGCTGATTCACGATACGAGGAAACTCGCCTCCCTCGGCAGGAAACAACGGTCAAGCGCACAGACTGATTTTTCAAAATAAAACTTCAGAAAACAAATTCTTCCAGAAGATGAGTGAATGAGTTACAGTAAGCTTTACTGTAACTCCAGCTGAAACGTGGGTCTAATTGACACAATGACCGGAACGTCTCCAGCTTTCCCAGAGGAGAGAAGCAAGTTGTGAGTTAGTTCTCTCCAAAGCACTAAAGGGAAAAGCGGAAGTCTCCCTTTATATGGGAGGCGGGGTCTTCCCCACCTCCTTAATGACTACTGGTTGGTTTAACAAAATAAGAGATGGATATTTCATCTGATAGGCAGAACTGTCTCTGACGGACAACAGGAAAACTGTTTACAGAATCGGCCAGATGGCCTGCTTGTGAGCACAGAGAATATTATGGCTAACTTTCACAGACAAAACAGAGAAGGAAGTTGCAAGTTAAAAGTTTACCATGGCTCATGTCCCAGATTCAGAACCTGCTTGTTCTTGCAGAAATAAAACCAGCAGAAGGTCAAAACTCATGAAAGTAACAGATCATCATTAAAATGACAAAATATACTGTAGATCAATTCTGAATTAACACACATTAAAGAGAAAGTTCAATCTGATTAATTAGTGTCCATTAATTCAAAATAATTGTAAAAAATATAAGTGTCCACTCGTCTCCTTGAGGGCTTCAAGAAGGTGTAACACTTAGAGTTTCAAAGAGATGCAGAGAGGTGTACTTGAAGGTCAAGCCTACAATATCAGAGATGAGGTGTATCACTACATCTGCTTGTGAGAAATATGTTAAATCATCATCTTCTTCCTCATCATCACTTTCGTCATCTGAAGCATATAATGAACTAAGTCAAGAAGTTATTTCCCCCACAGGGTTTCTACGGGTTACCCAAGCATCATCTCCCGGACAACTACCTGCTAAATCAGTTTCTAAAGGAGGACATGTTACTCCATCTGCTTCTTGCAGTGAACCCTCTACCTCAGCTTCAGTTAGTTGTGAGGGATTTTCTTCCATTATATCAATAAAGTTATCACTCTTGATGCAAATTGATTTTTTTTTTAAACAAAACCCCAAACAACAACAACAGTCAAATATGATACCTCAGATTAATAATACACATTCAAAAAACATTGTTCCCCATACGGGCCACCACTGTAACAATCTCCCTTTTAAACGTGAGCTTGTACACGCTCAAGAGAGTTCTTTTAACTATTTTTAAATGTAATCAGGAACTGAGTATAACACTAGACCGTCATAAATAAACATTATAGAAAAAATGAATAAATAAATAAATTTGGACACGTCAACTTCAAGGTGCCGTAGGGCGTGGCTGTATTAATCAAACAAAAATCAGCTGTTCCAATTGTGATTCAAACATAATTAGTTACACACAAGCACATTTACATTAACATAATAAAGTTTCTGAAAAAGTTCAAGTTCCCATAAACTTCCCCCAGAGAGATCTCTCGTTAATTATAATAAATTGTCCCATGAAAAAAAAGTCAGCCGTTAGTCACTCAAAAAATATTCAAAAATGAAAGACTCGTTGGGGCCCATATGATCCTCCAGTCTCTCACAACGACAGGAGGAGGATAAAACAAATGATAAGGAAACGTCTCACCGGGTTGGCGTCTGTCCCAGCTGTTTCCTTCTCTCAACCTGGAGCGCTCTCCTCCAAAATCGCTCCAGGGAATCCGGACCGATCCTTCCCAGGGTGTCACTTGAAGTCAATCTGTGAAAGTCTTCTCCTTCCCTCCTGAGTTGGGTCTAACTTCAGCATGAAGCCCAACTACAGATGTCCTGTGTTGATTCGGGAGCTCCACCGGTCCGTGCGCTGCGACTCTGCACGCGTCTTCACCTGCCACACCCCTCTGCAGCGCTCAACTCATTGTCCTTTTATCAGCTCCGGTAAAGCTGTGAGTCACGTGACCCAGATAATTTTTCCAGTGGATACTTTTGAGACTGAAACATACAACTACAAGACATTCTTGTATTTATATTAACACAAATAATTTATTTATGTACCCTTTATTTAGGACCAAGGTAAACCTTTTTTTTTTTCACAAATACTGTCATTTAGTGTGATGTCACACCACGGTCCGAGACTACGTCTGAGGGAATCCCATGGAGTCGGAAAACGTGCTGGACCATTAACTGGGCGATCTCAAGCGCAGAAGAGAGCTTAGGCAGGGGAACAAAAAGAGCCGCCTTAGAGAATCTTTCAACAATAGTCAGAATGGTGGTGTTACCTTCATTGGGGGGCAAACCCGTGACAAAGTCCACCGAAATGTGAGACCAAGGACGACTAGGAGTTGGTAGGGGTTGTAGCAGGCCGGCTGGTGGTTGATTTCCAGTCTTATTGCGAGCACAAGTGGGACAGGCTGCTACAAATTCCTTCACATCGTCTGTGAGTTTGGGCCACCAGAAACGAGCCTTGGTAAGAGAGATCATACGAGAAGCACCAGGATGACAGGAAAACTTATGGGTGTGTATCCAGTTTAATACCTTGGCCCTCATACTAGAGGGAATGAAGAGGGTCCTGGGGGGTCCAGTACCAGGGTCAGGTTCATGTTTCTGAGCCTCACGTACCTCATTCTCAATGTCCCATGTGAGGTTTCCTACCACACAAGCAGGGGAAATGATGCTCTCTTCTGTCTCTGTGCTATTTGGGGAGGTGAACTGCCGGGAGAGTGCATCAGGTTTGATGTTCTTTGAACCGGGTCTGTAAGTCAAGATGTAGTTGAAACTGTTAAAAACAGAGACCAACGTGCTTGTCTAGGAGTTAACCGCTTCGCATCCCTGAGGTAAGTGAGATTCTTGTGATCAGTCCAAATTAGAAAGGGGGCTATCGTGTCTTCCAATCAGTGACGCCACTCTTCCAATGCCAACTTGACGGTCAGTAGCTCCTGATTTCCCACATCATAGTTCTTTTCAGCAGGGGATAAACGTTTAGAGAAAAACGCACACGGGTGTACCTTATTGTCCGTTGGAGACCTTTGGGAGAGTACAGCTCCAACTCCTGAGTCCGAGGCATCCACTTCCAGGATGAATTGGCGCTTGGGATCTGGGTGGCACAAAACTGGTGCTAAGGAAAACAATGATTTGAGCTTGTTAAATGCGGCATTGGCCTCAGGGTTCCACTTGAAAACTATGTTAGTGGATGTTAGTTGGGAGAGAGGAGAAGCAATTCGGCTGTAATATTTTATGAATCTTCTATAAAAGTTGGCAAACCCAAGGAAACGCTGGAGCTGTTTCCTAGAGTCGGGAACTGGCCAGTCTACCACAGCCTCAATCTTAGCCTGGTCAGTTCTGTAACAACCCCCTTCAAATATGAAGCCCAAGAAAGATACAGAGGTGACGTGGAACTCACACTTCTCCCCTTTAACGAACAGTTGGTTCTCATGTAGTCTCTGTAACACGGTCCTAACCCTCTGAATGTGCTCCTTTAAATCCTTGGAGTAGATGAGAATATCATCTAAATACACAAAAACGAAATCACCAATGAAGTCCCGGAGTACGTCATTCACCAGGGCTTGAAAAACAGCAGGGGCATTGGTCAACACAAATGGCATGACTAGATACTCAAAATGTCCAAACTGTGATATTATTAAGACCACTGTAGTGATACAGGCCCTCTGTCTTGACCTTCAAGTACACCTCTCTGCATCTCTCTGAAACTCTCAGTGTTACACCTTCTTGAAGCCCTCAAGGAGACGAGTGGACACTTATATTTGTTACAATTATTTTGAATTAATGGACACTAATTAATCAGATTGAACTTTCTCTTTAATGTGTGTTAATTCAGAATTGATCTACAGTATATTTTTGTCATTTCAATGATGATCTGTTACTTGCATGAGTTTGACCCTTCTGCTGGTTTATTTCTGCAGAACAAGTAGGTTTTAAGTATTATGGCACAGTTCAGGGTAAACTTTTAACTTGCAACTTCCTTCTCTGTTTTGTCTGTGAAAGTTAGCCATAATATTCTCTGTGTTCACAAGAGGCCATCTGGCCGATTCTGTAAACAGTTTTCCTGTTGTCCGTCAAGAGACATTTCTGCCTATGGGATGAAAACTCCATCCGTTGTTTTGTTAAACCAGCCAATAGTTATTAAGGAGGTGGGGAAGACCCCGCCTCCCATATAAAGGTCCATTTCCTGCATTTTCTTTAGTGTTGAAAGGAGAGAACTTGCTACCAACTGTTTTCTCCTCTGGAAAAGCTGGAGACGTTCCGGTCATTGTGTCAATTAGACCCACGTTTCAGCTGGAGTTACAGTAAAGCTTACTGTAACTCATTCACTCATCTTCTGGAAGAATTTGTTTTCTGAAGTTTTATTTTGAAAAATCAGTCTGTGCGCTTGACCTTTGTTTCCTGCCGAGGGAGGCGAGTTTCCTCGTATCGTGAATCAGCCACACACGCTGAAGTTTCAACTGGACGGCCGTTGGACAAACCCATCCACGTGTGTGTCCAGACACTTCTCCACTCTTATCTCCAAGAGACGAACCGTCAACAGGTAACGAGTCGTGGTGTGTTTGAGCGTGCGGGAGCCCAGCAGTCTGCTCGTGTGGGAAAAAGGTGTCACCCAGTCTGGTTCAAAATAACCAACTTCAGTTAACTTAGCTTTCACTTATTTTTTCCTCCTATTTCTTATTTTTCATAAGCTATTAATCTGTTAAGTAATGTGCCAACAGAAAAGTTCCTAACTGTCTGTTTGATTTTAATTTGAATTCTTGTCAACGTAGTTAGTAAATCAGAGCTAATATCGATACAAATGTTTAATGTGCTTTCATGATAATTTCAATAAAAGGTCTATTTTCTGGTAGACCAACATAAATTGAAGTCTCTTGTGAAGATACATTTCTGGCTAATGACAGTTAAAGCAAGTTAATACCGGAAAAATGATGAACTCGCGAATTGGTGGCAAGTTTGTGCAGATAAAGTCTGCTCAGACCTGCGCATCTAAAATATGTTTATGTTTATGTTTATTAAATTTGTTCATTTTTTTTACAAAAGAAATACAATACAAGACAATCCCATCAACGACACGTACACAATGTAAAAAAATGAAAGGTAGCAGAAAGAAGAATAAATCTTATTATATCTGCCCCTTTTTTCAAACAATCAGATTAAACAATAATAATCTTTCACCAGCAGTACAAAATGACTAACTCTTTCTAATTTTCTAATACTAATACATAACTAATAATTGATACAATACACATTATGCTAATTCATATATATTTTTTCAACAAATTCCTTTTGATCATTTTCTTAAATGTAAACAGTGACTTGGCATTTTTAACTACATTCTCCAAGCCATTCCATAATCTAATTCCCTGGATTGAGGTAGAACGTCCCTTCAAGCTAGTTCTGAATTGTGGTTTTACAAACATCTCTGTCCCCTTAAGATTATAACAACTTTGTCTTTTAACAAAATTCATTTGGATATTTAAAGGTAAATCGTTATTTTGAGCCCTATACATAATTGATAAAATATTATAATCAACCAAATCATGGAATTTCAATAATTTCAGTTGATAAAATAATGTACTGGATGGATGACAGTAATGTTTTCTAGTGATAATTCTTACAGCTCTTTTCTGTAATACAAAAATAGGCTTTGTGATTGTTTTACACGCTTTCCCCCAAACATCAATACAATAGATTAAGTGTGGAACAATGATTGTGTTATACAACAAATACAGAGCTTTATCATTCAATAGGTCTCTGACCTTGTATAGTACTGCAATCGATTTAGCTATTTTTATTCTTACAGAATTTATGTGTTGTTTCCATGTCAGTTTGTCATCAATAATAACACCCAAAAACTTCACCTCACTCACTCTACAAATCTCAACACCCTCAATTTTGAGTGGAACGTCAACAGTTTTCTTTTTATTACTGAATATCATGTAATTAGTTTTTTCTAGATTTAATGATAATTTATTGATTTTAAACCAAGTTTGTATTTTGGTAAATTCTGTCTTTATCAATTCCAACATTTGTTCTATATCTTCACCTAAACAGAAAAATGTGGTATCATCAGCAAAAAGTATACATTTAAGGAGTCCTGACACATTTACCAAGTCATTCACATATAAAATAAATAGCTTTGGTCCAAGCACAGAGCCCTGGGGAACTCCACATGTGATATTACAGAGGTCAGATCTTACATCATTTATTTGTACAAATTGTTTCCTATCTTTCAAATAGCTAGATACCCACTGTAATGCTGGTCCTCTAATACCATATTTGTTCAGTTTTTCAAGGAGAATGGTGTGATCAATAGTATCGAATGCTTTTTTTAAATCAACAAAAATACTGACACAATATTGTTTTTGATCGACAGCAGTTGTTATTTGTTCCATTAATTCCATGAGAGCCATTGATGTAGAGTTTTTAGCTCTGAACCCATACTGACTGTTGCTTAGAATATTTTGTTTATCTATAAATTGATCTAGTCTGTTCACAAATAGTTTTTCAAGAATTTTAGAAAACTGTGGTAACAAGGATATAGGTCTATAATTGTTGAACACACATTTATCACCATTTTTAAAAAGAGGAACTACCTTAGCTACTTTTCATATTATCTGGAAATATTCCTGTTGAAAATGATAAGTTACATATATATGAAGGGAACATGAGGGAGACCATATATTGTGTCTTTAAACACCTCTTTATCCTTAATTAATCTACTTATTCAGATTGAATAGTAATTTCACGGATTCTTTTCTTTTTCAGTTTACCCAATATTTCTGTGATCTTTATGATGGATAAATAAACAAAGCCATTAAGTGACAGAGACGTTAACTTAGTTGGTATGCCAAAGACACTACCATTTATTTAAGATAAATCACTAAATTAACACCATTACACTTGATTGACATGATTTCACTTTCTTTCAATTTAATACGTCAGCACACTTAAATTTAACACAACAGACTTCAATATTGGATGTTAAACATATTTAGTCTGAGGGCTCTTTAGCTTAAATAGTTTCCAGCTTAGATTGAGAGGGAAAAGAATAGGAGGAAGATGGTTTAAAGGAAATTATCGTGAGCATGTTACCAAAGTGACACTTCTCATCCGACTTCTGCTAAAATCCAGGTACGTTTGTAAACAGCTCTTTACCTTTTGACGACAGCCCGGTAAGAGAGAAGACCTTGTAGCTTTTCAGATGCACGGGTCCTTGTGGGAACCAATACCTCTGAGCAGGTTATTCGTTTACGTTTTCAACGTCTCCTGGGTTCCGCATCGACCATCAGAAAATGTGTCAGCTCCTGGCCTCTGACTTCAAGATAAACTTATTCCAGGAAGGAATAAACAAAGTTTTGAGCTTACGCTCGTTCGAAGTGGACTCATAACAGCATGTTATTTAGTCCTTAGCTGAAGACGAAGGTCGTTAGCTCTTGACCAAACGTACCCCAGCTCTTTGGGAAAGTTCACATCTCTTTGAAGCTCCCAGCAAACTCTGAAGCGTTTCAGCAAAAGTTAGAACTTAAAGAAGATCATGAGAGGAGTGAGACTTGTGTTATCACGACCCAAGGTTACAGCCAGCAGCAGAGGAAAATGTTTAGGAAAGACAGAGCGTGCTGGAGCCATTCTCATAAAACAACAGATTAACTGTCTTCTGACTTTCTAAACAAAACCGTCGGGTCTCTCTGACCCGAGACTTCAACTTTAACACAGCAGTGAACACAGTAATACTCCATATTAAAAGAATAACAGCATATAACATATATCATGAAAATGACAAAAGTTATTCTTTTGATCACATCAGCCTAAAATCAAAGATAGAAATAGTCTCTTTTGGTGACTATATTCTCAGATTACAACTAATGGAATGATTTTGTGGTAAATGTCTTGCTTTACTGAGAGGTCAGTAAAGGTCATCTCTGGAACAGTTCAAAAGTACACAGGTGTATCAAAGTGGACACGGTCATGTCCATTACATATATGTAAATGGCTCAATAACATGGCTCATTATATCCTTTACAAACATCATATCCATGTCCACCCAGTCCTTTGATCTCTTGTCTGTAAGATTTTTTACTACCTTCATTATTTCCTCTTTGTTAGTTCCATTTAGAAAAATACTGTTTGCACAGCCTGTAATTGAATGGCTCACATTATTATTTACTTTTGGTATTTTAGCTGCAAGGCTTGATCCAACATTCACAAAATATTGATTAAATCCATTGACAATTTCATTTTCATCATAAACTTCATCTTTTTCTGTTACAAAATATTTTGAAATACTAGTTTTTGCTTTATGATTCTTCATAACACTATTCATTACTCGTGTAGTGATACACCTAGCCTCTGTTATTTTAGGCTTGACCTTCAAGTACACCTCTCTGCATCTCTCTGAAACTCTCAGTGTTACACCTTCTTGAAGCCTTCAAGGAGACGAGTAAACACTATTTTGGTTAACAATTATTATGAATTAATGGACACTAATTAATCAGATTGAACTTTCTCTTTAATGTGTGTTAATTCAGAATTGATCTACAGTATATTTTTGTCATTTTTAATGATGATCTGTTACTTGCATGACTGTGACCTTCTGCTGGTTTTATTTCTGCAAAAGCAAGCAGACTCTGTCGCTAAGGCAGAAGTCAGGGTAAGAGCTGTTCTCTTCCTTCTCTTGTTTTGTCTTCAAGCTAGACTCAACAGGACAGTCCACCTGGTCGTTTATGTAAACAGTTTTCCTGTTGTCCGTCAAGAGTCTTTCTGCCTATGGAATTAAACTTCCATCTTTTATTTTGTTAAAACCAGCCAATAGTTATTAAGGAGGTGGGTCAGATCCCGCCTCCCTATAAATGGGCACTTCCTGCATTTGTTTTTAGAGTTTCGAGGAGAACGAACTGACAACTTGCTTCCCTCTGGAAAGCTGGAGACGGCCCGGTCATGTGTCAACGACCCACGTCTCAGCTGGGATCATAGTAAAGCCTTACTTTGATCCATTCACTCCTTTCTGAAGAATTTGTTTTCTGAAGTTTTACTTTGAAAGTTCAACCAGTGCGATTGGAGTCTGTTCCTGCCGGTGAAAGCGTGCTCCCGCTCGTCTGACCCAGTCATACACGCACGAAGTCATCTGGACGCTCACTGGACAACACAGTCCGTTAGTGTCCACAAACTTCTCAGTCCTCACCTCGCAAGACGTCTCGTCACCAGGTAAAGAGGCGTTGTTTGTATGCTGCACGTGTCGGAAGTACAGCTAAGATCCGTATGGGAAAGCTTGCCACCCTGGTTGGTTCAAAGTAAACAACTTTAGTTAACTTAGCTCCAGTACTCCTTCCTCCTATTTCTTATTTTTCATAAGCATTTAATCTGTCAAGTAATGTGCCAACAGAAAGGTCCAACTGTCTGTTTGTTTTTAATTTGAATTCTTGTCAACGTAGTTATTAAATCAGAGCTAATATCGATACAAATGTTTAATGTAATTTTTGTGATAGTTTCAATAAAAGGTCTATTTTTTTGGTAGACCAACATAAGTTGAAGCCTCTTGTGAAATTACATTCTTGTCTAATCACAGTAAAAACAATTTAGTATCAGAAAAAGGAAGAACTCGCATTGGTGGCAGTTTGTGCAGTTAAACTCTGCTCATAAACTGCGCATCTACAATAATGCCAGACTCAGTAAGTGTTTAAATACCTTACCAACCGCATTATTCTATTACACTCGCCATGTTGCTTTCATATCACCATTACTTTTATCTAATAAATTACTATAATATTCTTTCTTATGTTTCCTTATAATCCCTACTAATTTATTTTTATACTTTTTATATTTTTCTTCAGCGTTCTGACTTCGCAATTTCAAGAAACATGAATACAAATAATTCTTTTTTTTACAAGCATTTCTCAACCCTTTTGTCATCCATGGTTGGTCAACGATATTTCTCTTTGTATAATTTGTTTGTACACAATTTTTTTCATACAGAGTTTCCAAGATATTCATAAACTCATCATATGATCTGTTCACATCATCAACATACACTTCATTCCAGTCTTGTTTATCTAGATCCTCTTTTAATTTTTCCAAAACTTTTTTTGATGTGTTTATGGTTTTTTTCTTTGTTTTAACTGCTTTTGTGACATTTTGATCATTTTTGTAGATTGTGAAAACTGGTAAATGATCACTTAAGTCGGTCGTTAAAATACCACCTATCACCTCTCCGTTTGTTATATTTGTGAAAATATTATCAATTATTGTGGCACTATGAGTTGTAATTCTTGTTGGCTTGGATATCAACGGATACATATTTAAACTGTACATTGAATTTATAAATGTACTGATGTTATTTGAATCTGTTTTATTTCCCATATCAATGTTAAAGTCTCCACACAAAAAAACTTTTTTATTAAAACTCTTCTCCAATAGCTCCAAGATTTTATCAGTGAATATTTCTATATTTGATCCTGGTGATCTATATACACAACTTATTATTATGTTTTTATCATTTTTGTTTATTATTTCTATTGTTATCATTTCCATAATATTATCAACTATTATTGACATTTCATTATTTAATTTACATTTTATTTCATTCATTACATATAGAGCGACACCACCACCTCTTTTATTATTTCTGTTCATGTGAAATAATTCATACCCTTCGATGTGAATATTACTTGTGTTATCGTCATTGAGCCATGTCTCTGACAGTGCTATTATTGTAAAAGTTCTGTTTAACTGTTTTAAGTAATCTGTTATTTTGGATATATTTGCATTTATACTTCTGCTGTTAAAGTGAATAATAGAGAGAACTCCATTTGTTATATTGATGTCATTAAATTGCTCTTCATTGTAGTATTCGCTATCTTTTATTACTGGAAAAAAGTTAGCATCAATAACATCATTAACATTATATATTTTAGGTTCTGAGTCTTCGTATGTTGTCATGTTTTAATGTATTTGTTCATTTCAGTTGTTTCATTGATTTGTAATTTGTCCTCCCTTGAGCTCGTCTAGATCCTTCAGTTCTTTTATCATTTTAGGGTTAGCTCCTTCATGTGTTTTGATAAAGATGTTTCCATTTCTTGTCCATGTTGATGCTATTTTGTGTTGGCTTTTTAGCCACCTTGCTTCCTTTGCAATTTTTCCATTTTTTTTGTTAGGTGCTCATTTATGTACACTGTTGTTCCCTTCAGTAGCTTTGATCGACTAATTACATAGTTTCTAAACTTCCTGCTAACGAACTCGACGACTACCGACGGTTTGGAAGTTGGTGATTTACTGGGCAGGGTGTAACAGAACGAAATGTCCTCATATTTTATGTCATAGTACTTGTCCCATAAAAAATTAACTACAGTATCCTCCAGAGGCTCTAGTTCTTCCTGTGGTGCATCCTCAGTTGGGCCAGTGTTAGTGAGAGCATGTTTATATGTCCGACACTTACTAACATCAAGTCCTGTGATCACCACGTTGTTTTTTTGTGTATTTTTCCATGTCATCTTTTTTTTTTTCCAGTTCAGCTATTTTATTGTCTTTGCTAATTATCAGATCTTTCAGTTGTCTTATTTCATCAACCAGAACGGCCTATGAATCTATTTTTGCTGATAATTTTGATAGTTTTTCACTTATAGAGTTTAGTGATTTTTTAAAGTCTTGCATTTCTGTTGAGTCGTTTCCCTCCGACTCTGGTGACTTTTGTCCACATTTTTTCGTCATTTTCGTCATTACTTACAGAGTTTGTAGTCTAGTGGTAGCAGGTCTCTGGTTGATGGTTTGCTTACTGAACCACGTGGCCCTTCCACGAGGCTCACAGGCCTAACGATGGTGGCTGTGGCCCAGTGCCCTGATCAGCAGTTAGTTCAGAACTCACGGTCTCAGTAGTCTGCAGCAATCAGATCTGTTTTCCGAAGAGGTTGGCTCACTAGCCTGGCTTAGACGGCGGTCCTCCGGTTTGCACACGGTGTTGGGCCTCCTACAGTCGCAGCAGCTCCGGTGTTATTAGAACAGAACTCACGGTTTCAGCAGCCTGCAGCAATCAGCTCCATCATCCGAAGAGGCTTTGCTCACTAGATCCGATGCAGCCCAGTCAGCACAGCACGCAGCTCCAATAGCTTCAGGCGCAGCTCCGACACCAGCCCGGTCCCATGCGGTGGTCCCCTGGCTCGCCCACGGCGCTCGGCCCAGCTCGAAGCCCCAGGTGGCGTCCACGGCTCCCGGCCCACTCGCGGCGCCTGGTCCAGCTCGAAGCCCCAGGTGGCGTTCACGGCTCCCGGCCCACTCGCGGCGCCTGGTCCAGCTCGAAGCCCCAGGCGGCGTTTACGGCTCCCGGCCAACTCGCGGCGCCTGGTCCAGCTCGAAGCCCCAGGCGGCGTCCACGGCTCCCGGCCCACTCGCGGCGCCTGGTCCAGCTCAAAGCCCCAGGTGGCGTTCACGGCTCCCGGCCCACTCGCGGCGCCTGGTCCAGCTCGAAGCCCCAGGTCGCGTTCACGGCTCCCGGCCCACTCGCGGCGCCTGGTCCAGCTCGAAGCCCCAGGTCGCGTTCACGGCTCCCGGCCCACTCGCGTTAGCTTTTATCAGCAGCACATGGCTAGCGTTAGCTTGTAGCCCGTAGTCTCCTGTTACGGCCAGTGGCCTTGTGTATGTTTTGTTTAGTCATTCAGAAGATCTTGTGTATGTTTTGTTTAGTCATTCAGAAGATCTGACATAAACTTTGTCACGTGCACTTTAGGCTTGTGTTTAACTTTGAGCATTTCAAACATTTTGTTTGGACTTTTAAGGGAGGAGGTGTTACATTTTTGTCAGGCTGTATGTGTTTTTCTTTCTCCTGCCCTTGTGTTTGTCTCTTCACAGATAGTAAGGAAGCTGGTGTCAAGCTGGTATCAATCTCCTTTGATTAGCTCCTCTCTACACATGGGCCAATCAGCATCCAAGGAGGCCTTGTATAAGCAATCCACCTGAGGAACAGAGGCAGTCTCCAGAAGTCTCCAGCTGAGTAACAGAGGAAGTCTCCACCTGAGGAACAGCAGGCAGTCTCTCCACCTGACTGGCCCAGCTGATGCATGTCTCATTGTTGGTGCTCTGTGTAAAGGTTTGTGGTGGGAGTTAGAGGACTAGGTAAGTTTGGGGTACCCTGTACATTTCCATCACGTAGGTGATTTTCTGTTAAATACACCAGGTAAGTAGGTGGGTGCCACCCATGTAAGTTTTGGTGAAACTGTTGTTAGATAAGGTTAGCAAGGTTTTTCTTTTCTATTTATTTTATGTAGCTTAGACTATAGTTAGGCCCTGTTTTGTTTTATTGTTTTCTCTGATTTGGCACCACCTAACTGTCCCTTTCTCCCCCACAGTTTGTATGAGACTCCAGGGATTTTTTGTGTTGGCTGTAAAATAAATCCCTTGTTTTATAACATTTACTTGGACTCTTGGATTTTTGTGGAAAGACTGCCTGCTGTTCCTCAGGTACTCCCAGCTTTGTTGTTTTCTTTCGCTGCAACAAAGCACCTCCAGCGTGCCGACCCGCGTTTCTTCATAACAACCAGCGTATTTTTCCGGTTTATTTGTTAACGAAGCCCGCAGCTCCGCAGCTACGGCACCCGGTTACGGTGATCCAGCTCGGTTAGCTTTGATTAGCTCGGTATGTAGCTACGCTAGGCTAACTCTCGGCAAAACTCACGGACACGTTGGCTTGTAGATTCATAATTCTGGATCGCATGTTCCAGTCCAATTTCCGCAGCTTTTTCAGCACTCCTCTCTGCACATCCAGCGCAAAAAAACTGCGAGTACAAGCTCTCCAAACACTCCTTTTGGAGGTAGTACTGGCAGGAGCCCGACTAAAAGCGTCCTCTCTGCTCAGCCGCCATCTTTTCAAACTCTGAGAAGATTTCTGACGCAGCAGCGGTCAGTCTTTCACCGATGAACTCTCTCAGATGATGAACTGAAGACATTCTTATAAAAACTAGTTTACAATTCAACTGAGAAAAACAAAGTTCTTCAACAGACAACAACAGAAGAGCTATCCACCGCGTGGTCTCACACTTTTATGATATAGGCAATATTAAAATATAGGTAATTCAGTAAACTGACCAGTAAGTCCTATATCATTACAATAATGGTGGCGCTGTAAGTGTTTAAATACCTTACCCTCCATTATATTTACTACATTTTGGTGGCTCGTCCGCGTTCCTGAGACGGTTATTAAGTTGTTTTGTGTAGCTTATTGTCACGGTGTTTGTTGGCATAGTTCTGTATCCTGTTTTGGACTTATAGAATAGTTTTGGCAGGTGAGTGTCGGAGATTGCTAATTGTGGCATTGTCTGGTGCGTTTCCCATTAGATTTATCTTTTCTTTCACATTTCAACATATGCTTGAAGCTGCGGATGAATGAATGTGTGTGTTTGTGAGACGTTTCGTTACGTGTCGCGGGGCTGCATGCATTTTTTCGTTTTGTGACCGCCGTGTCACCTTTGCTTCATTTTATTACTTCTGCGGATTGCTGTTGAAGGTCTGTTTCACTCATTTGCTGCTCCATTCTACCTAATCTGTTACAACGTGTTGTTAGCTGTGGTTCGGGTGAAACCCACTCAGCTTGGTTCCGATCTCCGGTTCCGATAGACGTAAAGTCCGTTGTTTAAACAGTTAGCGTGCTGCCTTCTTTGGGAGGCGTGGGAGTTAGCCTGAATGTGATTGGGCTCGTTAGCAGTGTTTTCTGTGGTGTATTCTACGTTTATTTTGTGAAAGAGTGTCCAGAACTCTTTGGGTCGAGCTAACGTTAGCGGTACCGAGAGGCAAAATGGCTGCTTAAAGCGTTGTGATTGGTCCATTGTGTGTTGTGTTCAAAAAAGTTGGTTCTGTTGACTTCTGGTTGTCAGATTCATTTTTGCACACATTTCTGACAGTTTATCTGTGTTGTTTGGGTTCTATGCACGTGATATCGTCGAAGACTGGCTTAACCGCGGTGTTTTGCGATATTCATGACTGTTTTAGAACGTTGAAAAGTCAGTTCCACGCTATCGTTCGACCGACCGCAGGTCCGTGAACGCACCGCTCGAACGGCACGTCACACGTGAGTGTCGTAAGGTTTAGAAGACTACATTTCCCATGAACACTTGGGTTTTAGAACTGAAGGTTCTGTCTTCGCTGTGATTGGTCGATTACGCTGTAAGTGTTGACGCTTGCGGGGTGGGGGAGCTCACTCCTCGTCAACTTTCACTTCAGTTGCTTGTCCCAGACAAGTTTCCATGCTTGTTTGTCCATTACTGTCATTGAAAAGACTGTTTAAACGCGGTGTTTTTGAGATTTTAGTGGGTGTGAAAGTCAGTTGTTCTAAAACTACCGATCGCCATGTGACCAGGTCACGTGACACCGGGAGCTACAACTGCTTTATGTGGACCGACCTTATTTCTTTTAAACGTAGTTTAAAAAGTTTCACAGTTCAACCAATGTTTCTCACATAATTTCGTTTTTGTGAGACTGGGGTTCTAGGGTTTTGTCACGATAAGGGCTCTGGATATTTCTGATTGATGCTTTTGGTCCGTTGTTAGACGTCTGTGAATGTTTAGCAGCTCACGGCTGCGCTCACAGGTGACAACAGCGCCTCTATAGCGGTCAGAAAGAGAATTGCGGTCGCTGTGATAAACTTATCCAGCGCTGTACACCCCCACCTGCTGGGTGCTGGTTGCATTAGACTACAGTTTGATGCAATTCAGTCTGAGGTCAACTTTCCTGTTTTTTTAAATAGGGTGAATGGAGTACAGTTGACGTAACAGACTCACAGCATCCTCTCATTTGATTTTCACATATAATCAAATGTTGATGGCAGAACAGTTACACAGAAGTAATACAGACACGTCTGCTTTTTGATAAAACTTGACACTTTTATCATCAATTCTGTGCAAAACAAGCTGTCTGTCCCTGTTTATTTTAAACTACAAGTTTAATTTAACACACATGAGGCACTTTTTGTCTTGATTTTCACAAAAATCACACAAAAACAGCCGATTTTGTTTGACCTTGTCACAGGTCGACAAATTAATAAAAATCACTGATTTTTATTTCATTTCACATCTTGGACTCCATGTTGACTGCCGCAGGCATCACATGGTGAGACTGCACACTGTGAAATAAGACCCACTTTCCTTGATTTTTCACAGAAAATCAGTACAAAGATGGACGTTCAAACAGGTGCATCACCTGATAGGGCCTCCTCTTTTATCGCACGTAGATGGACATCTGCTCCAGCGTATGCTAATTACTTAGCTGCGGTGGACGTCCATCAGGATACGTGGGAAAGTCCCCTGTCGTTCTACGAGAGGCTCCTCTCGGCCTACTCCGGGGGCGAAATTGTCCCTGGCTTAGAGGAAGATGAGGAGTTTAAACGTCTTTTCACTACATATCTCATGACTTTCCAAATGAAATGTGTTCGCTTAAAGTTTGATTGCAAAAAGGACAGCATGGAAAAGATAAAAGATTATGCTGCGTGGGTTTTTGAGACAAGGATACAACCTAGGATTCCATCAGAGGTTTGTCCGGGTAGAAAGGTCACATCCCACTCGCAGAAAATAGAAGAGGTTCCCTCTCCTACAGAGTGCGAGGGTACACAGGATTTTCATAAAAACAAACCACAGATTGTGTCCAGCTGGAAAAGTGACTCATTTCGGTTCACAGGGAGTTTTGCTCCCTCTGTACCTCAGGTTGAAAACCCTGGGATGAGCAAAGGACCACAAAAGGTTGGTGTTCGCTCTCTAGGTGAACCAAGATGGTTCAGATCGAACCAAGAAGGTTTTGACCTAGGTCTCACAGTGGGTGAACTTTGAGAGAAGTTGATGTCTGGGAGACGTGACCCTTTGAAAAATGGGCGGTCCCATCATGTACCCACGAGAAGCGGCCCTCCTGCCCCTGCCCCTCGAACTGCACAGTTCGAGACATGCAAGGAGTCACATAAGCTCCAAATTAAGGAAACGACGCCTCCGCGCGTGGACGTGACTGAGGTTGTGTGTTGTTTGTCAAATGATTTGATTGTTACAGTGGTTGACCAAGCTTACACAACGTGTGACGTTGTCCTTGATGATAACACAAACAATGTTGTTCAACCTGATGAAGCGACGCACAGCATTGCCTTTTGCAACGACTCAGTGCACACAGTTGACGACAACAGCGTCAACATTGACAAAGATGCTGACAGCAAACAAATTGCTGATGTTCAACGTCCCGAAGGTCATGAGGCAGACAGCCATCATGATGCTGACAGCGACGAAGATTACACAGACAGAGTCACACGTACACAGAAACGTGTGAAAAAACCTAAACGGCTTCTGTGTAACTTTATAAAAAGGGGGATAGCTAAGAGAGCTTACCTGCCACTCACATTGGAAGGGGTCCTCACGCAAGAAGCACTCCTTGTTTGCGGCTCAGACGTGTCTATCATGTCAGCCGAACTGTTTGAGGAGCTAAGGACCGCCGCTAACGATGTTGACAGGCAAATACCCTTTGTGAAAGACACTTATGGTGAGCTACAGGGCCCCGTAAAGACGGGGACATACCTGACAGCTATAGCCATGGTTCACATACAGATTGGCGAAATGTCACTATACCACCCGGTATATGTGTCTGAACTTGACTCACTCCAGACTCCATTTGTGGTTGGCCAGGATTTTATAAATCGCTTTGAAGCGATTATAAATTATGGCAATCAGACAATGTGGGCCACAGTGAGCAGTCCACTGCCAATCGAGGTGCCTCCCCAAGGTCAGGACACTGACTGTCTAACAACAGGTACCATTGAGGTCACATGGGATTCCCCAACCGAGACCACAAACCCGGTAAGTGAACCTTCATATACAGGTGAGACAGAGGAGACTCAACAGTTGGACCAGACTCTGGCCCAACACGAGAACCTCCTCTGCGAGCTGACACCTTCAGCACTCACTGAGCACTACCTACCACCGGTAGAAGAAGGTGTGGAGATCCAAGGGTCCCACACCAATGACGCTGTACTGTCCTGTGGGACAGGTAATTCGGCATACAGCCAAGCTTTCAGTGAAGTCTTGGTTCAAGGACATCCGAGTCCTGAAAGTGACAGTCTACAACACGCTGACAGTCACTTGGACTCCATTGTTACAGATTTTGAGGACCCCTCCTCAAACAAAAGGGGGGAAAACTCACACTTCCTACCACAGGTAGAGGACGGTGTAGAGATCCAAGAGTCCCACACCGAGGACGTTGTACTGTCCTCTGGGACAGATAATTCAGCTATCAGCCAAGCTTTCAATGAAACCTTGGTTCAAGAGCATTTGAATCTAGAACTACTCAGAAATGACATAGTTCTTACAGACTCAAAGAGCACCTCTTCATTCATGAAGTGGGGAGATATACATCACAACGACAGTGACCCGTCGCGGTCTGACCAGTCAGACTCACTTGCGACTGCGCCAACAGTTGTGACACACCTGAATTACGCAGAGAGAGGTAAACGTACAGTGATATGTTTGCCGAAACCTGTAAGGTTCCTGTACAAGGTTCCCGATAAACTGCGCGAACAGCTTAAACTAAACAAAGGCATCCTAACTCGTGCCCATGGACGGACGTCCACACCCGTGCGCGTGGTCCCTCATGATCACAGGGGGGTGATGTTAGGTCATGCCCATGTCAAGGACAAAGATTTCAATAACCCCACAAATGACAAAGATCTCGCAAACTCACAGACTTCATGGGAAAATAAGGTCGTCCAAGCACAGGATAGTAAATAAACTAAACAGTTTAAACTATTCTAGTTGCGAAAAGAAACCGTTCCAACTAGAACTTAGAAACGCTAAGCATAAAACCCACAACAAAAAACTAACCTTAACAACCGTTTAAATCTGCAGGATTTAATTGACATCGGTTATAAAGCTAAGAACTGTTTTTCTTGTGTGTGACACGTTGGAATCTGACGACCAGAGTGAGTTTGTTGTAGTGAAACGTTGTTTTTAGTTGCTTAATTGCTACTTTTGTTGTTATTGAAGTTGTTATTGTTTTCTGAACACTCCCAGCCAAAAGAGGTTTTGATTGTTGATAAGTTGAAGACTTAAATGGATTTAACTATGCCAACATGCTGTTCATTTTGTTAAAGATCTCAATCTTTGAAGAGTCATTGTAGATTAATACTACTTAAGGTACTATAATCTACACTGATCTCCCAATCATTTAGGTAGGACCGATTCGATCGTTTCTATTCTAGATCTATTCATTTTGATGAGTCTCGCCATAGACTTCAAAATTTATAGGGAATACCAAATCTTGCGTCGTTCGTCTAAAAGACAACAGACATTTAGACCAAACTAGTTTTCATTTTTTTTATTAGTTTAACCTAAACTAAATAATGAATGGAGGAATAGTTTGAAAGAAGAGGCCTTCGTTACAGAAGCCCTCCACATTTCTATAGGTATAGATCCCTATATCTGATTTTTACAGCATTGATCCACCCCTTAATTGGTAATTGTAGCTGATCTAATCCATGATAGCTTACATACCAGGTGCATATAGGTAAGGCTTAATGTAGAATCCCAATCATAAGCCCACCTAAAACCACATAATTGCATGACACATTGAACCAGGGTGGCACCGACTGGAAGCCATCCAGCCTGCAACCTTCGATGTGGGGACCTGCTGATCCAACGTTGGTCTTCAACCTTCATCCAAGGGCCGCCTCCTCTGCTTCAATCGAGGGATCCCCTCTACATGCTGATTAAAATCCATTCTTGCTGATGAAATCACTAACCCCCATCGTTGTGGAAGTACCGTTGTGGATTATAAGACTTTGTTTCCAAGGGATCACAGACTCAGTTTTCCATGGGTTAACAGACTATGTTTTCCAAAGGATTGAAAGCTTACCGCAATGGGATTACCTACGAACAGTATGGAATTTCCAAAAACATTATGGGAGTATAATTTTGAACTTTTTTTTGATTTTTTTTTTCCACTTGCTGGATTACATAGAGGTCAGAGACATTCGGTGGTATCCTTTCGTGTTGGAACTCATCTCCAAGGACAGGCGATGACTTCCAAAAAGGGGGACTGTAGTGATACAGGCCCTCTGTCTTGACCTTCAAGTACACCTCTCTGCATCTCTCTGAAACTCTCAGTGTTACACCTTCTTGAAGCCCTCAAGGAGACGAGTGGACACTTATATTTGTTACAATTATTTTGAATTAATGGACACTAATTAATCAGATTGAACTTTCTCTTTAATGTGTGTTAATTCAGAATTGATCTACAGTATATTTTTGTCATTTCAATGATGATCTGTTACTTGCATGAGTTTGACCCTTCTGCTGGTTTATTTCTGCAGAACAAGTAGGTTTTAAGTATTATGGCACAGTTCAGGGTAAACTTTTAACTTGCAACTTCCTTCTCTGTTTTGTCTGTGAAAGTTAGCCATAATATTCTCTGTGTTCACAAGAGGCCATCTGGCCGATTCTGTAAACAGTTTTCCTGTTGTCCGTCAAGAGACATTTCTGCCTATGGGATGAAAACTCCATCCGTTGTTTTGTTAAACCAGCCAATAGTTATTAAGGAGGTGGGGAAGACCCCGCCTCCCATATAAAGGTCCATTTCCTGCATTTTCTTTAGTGTTGAAAGGAGAGAACTTGCTACCAACTGTTTTCTCCTCTGGAAAAGCTGGAGACGTTCCGGTCATTGTGTCAATTAGACCCACGTTTCAGCTGGAGTTACAGTAAAGCTTACTGTAACTCATTCACTCATCTTCTGGAAGAATTTGTTTTCTGAAGTTTTATTTTGAAAAATCAGTCTGTGCGCTTGACCTTTGTTTCCTGCCGAGGGAGGCGAGTTTCCTCGTATCGTGAATCAGCCACACACGCTGAAGTTTCAACTGGACGGCCGTTGGACAAACCCATCCACGTGTGTGTCCAGACACTTCTCCACTCTTATCTCCAAGAGACGAACCGTCAACAGGTAACGAGTCGTGGTGTGTTTGAGCATGCGGGAGCCCAGCAGTCTGCTCGTGTGGGAAAAAGGTGTCACCCAGTCTGGTTCAAAATAACCAACTTCAGTTAACTTAGCTTTCACTTATTTTTTCCTCCTATTTCTTATTTTTCATAAGCTATTAATCTGTTAAGTAATGTGCCAACAGAAAAGTTCCTAACTGTCTGTTTGATTTTAATTTGAATTCTTGTCAACGTAGTTAGTAAATCAGAGCTAATATCGATACAAATGTTTAATGTGCTTTCATGATAATTTCAATAAAAGGTCTATTTTCTGGTAGACCAACATAAATTGAAGTCTCTTGTGAAGATACATTTCTGGCTAATGACAGTTAAAGCAAGTTAATACCGGAAAAAGGATGAACTCGCGAATTGGTGGCAAGTTTGTGCAGACAAAGTCTGCTCAGACCTGCGCATCTAAAATATAGGTAATTCAGTAAACTGGCCAGTAAGTCCTATATCATTACAATAATGGTGGCGCTGTAAGTGTTTAAATACCTTACCTCCCATTATATTTACTACACCCCGATAATCGATGTAGGGACGAAGTGTCCCGTCCTTCTTGGAGACGAAAAAGAATCCCGCCCCCACAGGAGAAGTGGAGGGGCGAATAATACCTGAAGCTAAGGACTCTTCAATATATTTTCTCATTGACTCACGTTCAGGACCCGACATATTGTACAATCGACTGGCAGGCAAGGGTGACCCAGGAAGGAGGTCAATTGCACAATCGTAAGGTCGGTGGGGAGGAAGA
>JBBPBX010019889.1:8984-39030 GCA_038048925.1 Garcialebias charrua | reverse complement strand
TAAGTTCAGCGTCTGTCCTGGGGAGGCAGTGTCCCGTTTTCAGAATAAGTTCTTACTTTTCTTGGGGGATTTGTTTGTGGCTTAAACAAGAAGGAGATGGAGTTGACAAGCTCTGACGTCTTACAGATAAAACAAACGGGTCATGGTTCTGATCCAACAGGAACATCTAATCCAAACATTGTCAAGTCTAAAAGACTTTGTCTTTTCTGTATCAAGGGGAAAACAAACAAACATGTTTGTACTATCAAATATAAGTGTTTGATGGGAACACCTATATTTGATATAAGTGAGCTGGGTAAGAATTATCATGTCAGAGTAAATAGTTTTAGATGATAAATGTTGAACATCTCCATCATTATGACTGATGGGTATGAAAAAATGTGTTTCTTTATTATTATTATTATTATGTTTTATATATTTCACCAGTCTTGCTTAGAACTTGATTTCCTCATAATGCTCATGAACACACAACCACACACACCTACACACACTGCAGTCAGTGTGTGCTGCAGGCTCAATACAAGGCTGTTGCACAAAATAATAAAAATACATTTTGGTGATTAATAAGTTTCTCCCCTAGCCTGTGGAAAACTGACACCTCTACTCAATCACATCTTCAACCTATTAGAAAATATTGATTTTCCTCCAAAAGACTGAGGGGGAGGGGAGTTTATGAAAGTAAAAAGCAGAGTGAATCTGAGTTTAAGAAGACTGATGAAATAAACACTGAGAGACATAGAGTGCATGCCGGTAAAGTTATTTTTTCTTATTAATAATTGAAATGTAATGGGAATGTATGTGCCTGAATTCTCTCATTACCACTGTTAGATGTGGTGACAAGTTTGGCAGAAGTCTCAGGAGTGAACTGAAGCTCATCTGGCCTCAGGAGCACATCACTGATGTGACTCCTCATTTTGGGAGTTGACCATGGTGTCTCTTATGCCAGTGACTGAGGGACACAAACTGAGAAAAAAGCATCACCTTGAAATTAATACAATTTAGTGAAGCCCCCCAAAAGAGGATGAAGCAAAAATTCAAAGTACTCAGTCACTGCAGCTCTTCTTTTGCTTTGTTTTTTATAATTTGCAGGTGCAGCCAGTTGTGCACTAATTTTAAAGTGCATATTACAAATTTAGTCTCTGAGTCAACTGTTGATTTTAATTCCTACAGACAAGTGTGATACTTTGTGGTGAACTGATTCTCTCCATGCACGATGCAGCTATCTAATGTTGACATTTCCCCAGGGTATCGCCTGTCCATGTTGCACCTGGTGTCTCCAGAATTATAAAAGATGTAACAACTAAAATTAACCCACTGAAGCCATAATTTAAGTTTTTTATTTATTTAATTATCTATACAAAAAGCCTAACATTCAAACTGTTGTTTTCCAATGAAGCCAGTCCGCATGCAAGCTCAGAACCACTCACCCATTTTAAAGATACTTATTTACCCTGTGGACTAGAGAAGGTAAATTGGATAAATTACGACTGAAATTCATAGGGAAGCACTGGTCTATATCAGGCTGATATACCAGTTTTAAAAAGGCCAAAAGGAGGCAGCAAAGCATGAAAAACAAGATGAAGGGCCTAGATTAAAAAACATAAAAAAATGAGAAACTAAATCTGACACAGAAAACAAAGTCAAAAGTTTATTTATTCGTCATTCTCACCTCATGTATGTGGTGGAATGAAATTCTGTACACAGGGTCCCACTTACAACCAACAAAAGTATAAACTGTAGGATAAACAGTAATAAAATCTAAGATATGAACTAAGAAATATGCTAAACTAAGAATATGCAAAGCACTAATATTACAAAAACAATAAGCTGAACAACAGCACAAACAAGAAGCTCATGTTTTTATTCTATCAGGCCGTACTGGAAAGCATCATTAGGTTTGGGATGTCAGCGTGGTATGGCAATCTTTCTGTGCAACTTAAATCTAAACTTCATCGTATGGTACAAACTGCAATGAAGGTGATAGGAAGAACTGATAACTTCTCCCTGCAGTCTATCTATGATGAGTCTGTCCTCAGACTAGCACGGAGGGTACTGTCTGACCCCGCTCACATCCTGAACTCACAATACGAACTGTTACCATCTGGCAAACGGTTTAGAGTCCCTGCTTTTAGACTTAACCGATTTAAAAATTATTTTATCCCCACATCGATCAGATTGTTAAATAAAGTAGGTATATAGTAAGTTTTCCATGATGCTGCTGATGCTCTGGTCTGATTGTTGTTTCATTTACTACTGGATGTATGTGGGAATGTGCAATATGTGTTTTTATTGAGCATTGAATTGTCTTATTGAGCAATGTGTGTTTTTAAAAGCAATGTGTTTTTAACTGAGCAATAGGTTTTTATTTTATATGCTTTTAAATTTGTATTGTGTTCATGTGACTGTATTGTTGGTAGAAGTGTTGTTTAGCGTACAATGTCCAAGACAAATTTCCCCTTGGGGACAATAAAGTATATATCTATCTATCATCTACATGAGTCTGTCTGAGCAGATGAGTACAAATGAATACAGCAGCATGAAATAAATCATGTAAATAAATAATAAATCACACATTATTGCTTGAGCAAAACCAGCCACTAGGGAGCACAAGCCAGTGTATCTCTTGTGCCGGTCCCAAGCTTGGGTAAATGGTGAGGGTTGTGTCAGGAAGGGCATCCGATGTAAAACACTTTTGCCAAAACCATAATGCGAGTTCATCAAAGTGAAACCATACCAGATCGGTCGAGGCCCGGGTTAACAACGACCACCACCGGTGCTGTTGACAAACAGGGTGCCGGCGGAAATTGTGCTACTGTTAGTCGAAGACCCTGAGGAGGGAAACGTGTCAGGAGACAGAGGGAGAAGAGGAAAGTGAAGAATGTAGGACTGAGGGTTGCAACTCTAAATGTGGGAACAATGACAGGCAAAGGTAGAGAGCTGGCTGACATGATGCAGAGAAGAAAGGTAGATGTTTTATGTGTCCAAGAGACCAAGTGGAAAGGCAGCAAGGCCTGCAGCATTGGAGCAGGGTTCATACTGTTTTAGCATGGTATGGATAGAAAGAGAAATGGAGTAGGGGTGGTCCTGAAAGAGGAGCTGACAAATAATGTAGTAGAGGTGAAGAGAGTGTCAGATAGGGTGATGGGTGATGTGCCTGAGTGATGTGCCTGAAGGTAGAAGGTCTGATGTTAAACATCATCAGTGGTTATGCTCCACAGGTTGGATGCGATGGGGAGGAGAAATATACATTTTGGAAAGATCTGGATGTAGAGAGTATTCCCAGGGAGGAAAGAGTGGTGATTGGAGCAGACCTGAATGGACATGTTGGTGAAGGAAACAGAGGGGATGAGGAAGTGATGGGTAGGTTTGGTGTCAAGAAAAGAAATAAGTGTGACCAGAAGGTGGAGCTCTTGCTCCTTTTAAGTTATCAGATACACCAGAACACAGACTAAGAAAATTTACAATATTTATTTACACAATTCACATAAAAACAATTCTTTAAAACTGAGATTTTATGTCCACCATTCCATTCCTGTAAAAGAGTTCTTTCCTCAAACTTAAGGAGTCAAGTCCACAACTCGGTCCTTGTAAAAACAGGAAGACTCAGGAATAATGGCAGACACTTTAAACCATCCTCAGTCGTTGTCATCCAGATTCTCTGTTCAACTGAGTCAGAGAAGCAATGCTCTGCCCACACAACCTGCCCATCAGTACAGGTCTTGTTGAAAGCGTCCAAACACCCTAGAAATACAGGACAAGACAAACAAGACAAGAGAAGACAAAACAGCAGAGCGTCCACAGCACTGCGGCTCCAAGCAGCAAAATCAGGTGCCTGAAACAGAGGACCATTGTTGTGGATTCATGAAAATAAATTAAAATATAAATTGCAGGTACTTACCCAGAGGTGCAAACACAGCCAAACCAGGGATGAAGCAGGTCAGCAGCGAGGGCCCAACCACACGCCACAACAATCCCCACCCAGCCGGCAATGCCAGCAGAACACTGCAGAAATGGACAGGTGTGACACCCACAAACCCAACCATGATCCCAGTCATTAATTCAAGAAGCTGGCACTTACGATCTCAGACGAGCAGACCAAGAGCACCAGCAGAATGAAGCAGCCACTGGAGCAGCAGGGAGGGAAACAAAGACGCATGCACCCCACAGCAGCCTGCCCAGCTATAAGGGAGTCTGCCCTGCCCACTAATCAATGCTGCTCATCTAGTTACACCTGATGCTCATCTAGCTGCATCAGGTGCACAGAGTAGAAGGGAGGGGGAAGTGGAACACCATCTCACCACATTCTACCCCCCTTTGTTGCATCGTCGCCCCGACGATGGACCTGCACACTTTAGTATTGTCATTGCTGCATTTAGAACGCTACTTCATAAATATGAAAATCAAAAGCAGCAAGTTGAACAGCCCAGCAGGGCTCCATGGCACCAAGCTTGACTGAATAAAAATAACACAGCATTGTATCTAAATAGACCATACACCAATGGCCCAAAAAGATATTCCCTAACTTGCTCAGTCATAACCCATTTTAAAGCCATGAACTGAAGAACCAGCATTAGTGGGATCTTTCACCACCAGAATCCCACCATGCAGAAACACCTTGCCACAAAGATTAACATCAAACTCTAAAATAGAGCTACAATTAGCCATCTTATGCCCTGAAGGGTTAAGACCTCAACTGGACAAGATGCCAACAATTTTGACGCAGCTGCTAGTGGCAAGCCTGTCTATTCCCCACCGGGGTCATTCCTCTCTACATTAGTGTGGTACTTTGTTTCCTCCCCTGCTGCCCCCTCTAGATGTTCAAAAAGAAAGAAAGCCTCATCTGCTGCTGACAAATGGCGGGCCCGAATAAACAATGGGGGCCTCTTTGATCCACTCGCCGATCCCAATGCCAGTCCTACCACCGGACATGAGACACCGTTGGTCCCCGGGCACAACCACCAACCACTCAGCAACTACAGCGCAAACAGGCATGACACCACCAACAACAGCCGGAGAGGCAGCGGCGCCCGGCAAAACCCCAGCCGTCGCCTTCTGCCGACCTACTCCATCCACCAGCAGCTGTGCCACTTCCTACATACCTGCAGGGAAGAAGAAGAAAAAAAGAGAAAGTGAAAAGAGGAGAGAAAGAAAAAAAAGAGAAAATTAAAACTTCAAACCCACAAATAGGTCTTCCCTTGGACAACTACTGCTGTTTTGTCTTACAAATAACACACCAAACAAGTAAAAATAAATAAATAAAATAAAGTCTGTGTTCAATGGTGTATCCTTCCAACAACGCCAAATTTGACCAGAAGGTGGAGCTCTTGCTCCTTTTAAGTTTTTAGATACACCAGAACACAGACTAAGAAAATTTACAATATTTATTTACACAATTCACATAAAAACAATTCTTTAAAACTGAGATTTATGTCCACCATTCCGTTCCTGTAAAAGAGTTCTTTCCTCAAACTCAAGGAGTCAAGTCCACCACTCGGTCCTTGTAAAAACAGGAAGACTCGGGAATAATGGCAGACACTTTAAACCATCCTCAGTCGTTGTCGTCCAGATTCTCTGTTCAACTGAGTCAGAGAAGCAATGCTCTGCCCACACAACCTACCCATCAGTACAGGTCTTGTTGAAAGCATCCAAACACCCTAGAAATACAGGACAAGACAAACAAGACAAGAGAAGACAAAACAGCAGAGCGTCCACAGCACTGCGGCTCCAAGCAGCAAAATCAGGTGCCTGAAACAGAGGACCATTGTTGTGGATTCATGAAAATAAATTAAAATATAAATTGCAGGTACTTACCCAGAGGTGTAAACACAGCCAAACCAGGGATGAAGCAGGTCAGCAGCGAGGGCCCAACCACACGCCACAACAATCCCCACCCAGCCGGCAATGCCAGCAGAACACTGCAGAAATGGACAGGTGTGAAACCCACAAACCCAACCATGATCCCAGTCATTAATTCAAGAAGCTGGCACTTACGATCTCAGACGAGCAGACCAAGAGCCCCAGCAGAATGAAGCAGCCACTGGAGCAACAGGGAGGGAAACAAAGACACATGCACCCCACAGCAGCCTGCCCAGCTATAAGGGAGTCTGCCCTGCCCACTAATCAATGTTGCTCATCTAGTTACACCTGATGCTCATCTGGCTGCATCAGGTGCACAGAGTAGAAGTGAGGGGGAAGTGGAACACCATCTCACCACATAAGGAAGGACATATGGTGGTGGATTTTGCCAAGAGAATGGAAATGGCTACAGTCAACACCCATTTCCAAAAGAAGGAAGAACATAGAGTGACCTATAAGAGTAGAGGAAGGATTACGCAGGTCGGATACATTCTGTGTAGAAGAGGAAACCTGAAGGAGATTGAAGACTGTAAGGTTGTGGCAGGGGAGAGTGTGGCCGGACAGCATCGGATGGTTGTGCGTAGAATGACTGTTGTTGTAAAGAAGAGAAAAAGAGTAAAACCAGAGAAGAAGACCAAATGGTAGAAGCTGAAGAAGGAAGAATGTTGTGAGAAATTCAGAGAGGAGCTGTTAAAGGCTCTGGGTGGTAAGAAATAACTTCCAAGTAACTGGGCTACTACAGCAACAGCAATTAGATATAAAGGTAGGAAGGTACTTGGTGTGTCATCTGGACAGATAATGGATGATAAGGAAACCTGGTGGTGGAATAGTGAAGTGCAGGATGCCATTCAAAGAAAGAGGTTAGCCAGGAAGAAATATGACAGTGAGAGGACTGAAGAGAGGAAACAGGAATATAAGGAGATAGGACATAGAGCAAAAAGGGAAGTAGCCATGGCAAAGCAGAGGGTGTACAATGAGTTGTATGGGAGATTGGACACTAAAGGGGGCGAGAAGGACTTGCACCAATTGACAAGACAGAGGGATCAGACTGTAAAGGATGTGCAGTAGGTTAAGCTTATTAAAGATAGAAATGGTAATGTTCTAAACAAGTGATGAGAGTGTGACAGGAAGATGGAAGGAGTACTTTGAGGAGCTGAGAAAAAAGAGTAAAGGTCATAGAAACTGTGGACCAGGAAGTGGGAAAGATTAGTGAGGGTGAAGTCCGGAAAGCTCTGAAAAGAATGAAGAAGGAGAAGGCAGTAGGACCTGATGACATACCAGTGTAGGTTTGGAAATGTCTTGGAGAAATTGCAATGAGGTTTTTGACTCAAATATTCAATGGCATATTTGAGGGTGAGAAAATGCCTGAGGAATGGAGAAGAAGTGTATTGGTGCCCATTTTTAAGAACAAGGGTGATGTACAGAGTTGTAACAATTACAGAGGAATTAAGTTGATGAGCTACACGATGAATATTTGGGAGAGAGCTGTGGAAGCAATACTTAAACAAGAGGTGAGCAACAGCATGGTTTCATGCCAAGAAAGAGCACTACAGATGTCATATTTGCTTTGAGAATGCTGATGAAGAAGTAAAGAGAGGGTCAGAAAGAACGCCATTGTGTCTTGTGTGGATTTAGAAAAAGCATTTGACAGGGTGCCGAGGGAGGAGGTGTGGTATTGCATGAGAAAATCTGGAGTGGCAAATATGTTAGACTGGTACAGGACATGTATGAGGACAGCAGGACAGTGGTGAAATGTGTTGTAGGAGTGACAGATAGCTTCAAGGTAGAGGTGGGATTGCATCAAGGATCGGCTCTGAGCCCCTTCTTGTTTGCTCTGGTGATGGACCAACTAACAGATGAGGTCAGGCAGGAATCCCCATGGACTATGATGTTTGCAGATGACATTGTGATCTGTGGTGAGAACAGGGGACAGGTGGAAGAGAACTTGGAGAGGTGAAGGTGCACTTGAAAGAAGAGGAATGAAAGTCAGCCGTAGTATGACAAAGTATGTGTGTGAATTAGAGGGAGGCTTGTGTAACAGTGAGGTTACAAGGACACATAAAAATACTAAAACAGAATCATCAGAATTGTTTATCCAACATCCAGAATAACTTGGAATCTACAGCAACATATGATACCAACATTAGTGTTGGACTGCATTCATTCTAATGTGATGAAACTGATACTTCAGTTCCTTTATCAGTCAGTCCACTGCGGTGCAACCACATGACTATGGGAATTGCACCTTGGCGCAGTTCACCTGAAGCAATACAATCACGCCTTTTAAGGCAAGTGGGCATCAGCGTCACCAGGGGCCCGCCCCCCTGGTATAAAAGACGATGATGCGCCACTTCTGTCCTCCTTTGCTCTTCACCTCGCTTCTCACCTGAACTTTGCAGGACTCTGTGTGATTAGATCGCTCGTTTGGAGGTGAGCTTGTTCCTTACCTAGTGTTGTGTTTGCGGTGTACCCAAAATGAAAGACCAGAATCGAACAGAAACCAGAACTCAGAGAACGATTTACAGTGTTTATTTACAGTTCAGTGAATAATGAATAACATCCATGAGAGAGGCAGGAACACCTGAGGAGGAGAGGGGATGTTTAATGGACGGTTGTTTGGGGAATAGTGGTTTGTATTGAAGTAATCCTTACGATGAGTAGTAGTAAACAGAGTGCCAATGTGGTGAGCCAATTCTCCAGTAATCCAAGGAAGAACCAAGCATAGAAGTGGCAAGTGGTGGAAGGCAGGCAGCAGCTTATTGAGAGGTAGGAGGAGTCAAAGCTCATGTGGAACTCAGGCAGGGCAGGAACACGGTGAATCCAAAAACTCTGAAGAAGCGCAGAGAAAAACACACAATATTAGAATCATCTACTATCAAGAAAAACTGGCTAGAACATTACTACCGTTAGTAGGCAATGTCCCAACACCTGTAGAGTGGTTCCTGGGTCTTCTTATACTCCTCCTGGGTGTTGGTTTATTAGAAGCAGCTGCTGCCAATTAGGAGTGTGGAGGAGAGAGGGAGGCAGGGTGTAGAGCAGAACTCCTACAGTACGCTCCCTAAAGAATCGCTCCTTGGCGACCTGAAGCACTTCACCGGGTGAGTCCTGAAGAACGTCGAGATCAGGCCGGGTCCAAGATGAAGGACCTCGGAATCCACGAGCGTTCCTCAGGGCCGTAACCCTCCCAGTCGACCAAATACTGAAACCCCGCCCTCGGAATTGCACGTCCAGGATATGACGGACCGGGAAGGCAGGATGGTTGTCGATCAGACTGGGGGCGGAGGGAGATCGGTAGGAGGGTACAACGGGCTCTCTGTGACAGGCTTGAGTTGAGACACGTGAAAGGTGGGATGAATACGCATAAAAGCAAGTAACTGGAGCCTGAAAGCTGTGGGGCTGATGAGACGCGTGACAAGAAAAGGGCAGATGAAGCGGGTGGCCAACTTCCGTGGGGTGTCTTTGAGCTGGATGTGTTGGGTTGACAGCCATACCTTCTGGCCGACCTTGTAAGAGGGAGCTGAAGATCGATGGCGGTCAGCGATCTCCTTATTCTTAGCAGCAGTGCGTAGCAGAGCGAGCTTAGTTTGGCGCCAGACCCGACGACATCTCCGGAAATGATGTTGCACAGAAGGAACTACAATATCAGTCTCCTGGCTTGGGAACAAAGGTGGACCATAACCCAAAGAGGCTTCAAACAGAGACAAACCAGTGGCAGAAGAAGTGTGGGAGTTGTGGGCATTCTCCATCCATATGAGATGCAGACTCCAAGAGGACAGATTGTCCTCCACCACACACCTGAGAGCGGCCTCCAATTCCTGGTTGGCCCATTCAGCCTAACCATTAGACTGAGGGTGGTATCCAGAAGTCAAGCTGACAGAGGCACCAAAGGAATTACAAAAGCTTTTCCATACCTGTGAAATGAATTGGGGGCCTCTGTCAGAAACAATGTCCGATGGGATGCCGTGAACCCTAAAAGCCTGTTGATCCAACAGCTGGGCCGTTTCCAAGGCTGAAGAAAGCTGGGGTAGTGGAACGAAATGAGCTACCTTGGAGAACCTGTCAATGACAGTGAGAATAACAGTATGTCCATCAGAAAGGGGCAAACCAGTGACAAAGTCAAGGGATATATGAGACCAAGGGTGGCCAGGGGTGGGAAATGGCTGTAGCTTCCCAGCTGGGGGCTGGTTACCAGTCTTACTTCTGGTACACGTAGAGCAAGCAGAGATATGTGTGAGATATTATGTCGACATTCATGTCGACATTCATGGAAGGCCACCAGAAGTGTCTCTTCGTAAGGACCAAAATGCGTGCCATACCCCGATGACATGAAAACTTGTGAGTGTGGAGCCAGTGGAGTACCTTAGCCTTGACACTGGAGGGTATAAACATAGTGCCGACGGGGCCTGTCCCCGGGTCAGGTTCCATCTTCTGAGCCTCGAGAATGTCTTTGTCGATGAACCAGGTCAAGGAACCGACCACACAAGATGACGGCAGAATGTTTGGTTTGAGGCCCGCCTGTTCTGGCGGTGCAAATTGTCGGGACAGGGCATCAGGTTTCACGTTATTGGAACAAGGCCTGAAAGTCAACACAAAATTAAACCTCATAAAGACCAGTGATCACCTAGTCTGTCTGGGGTTCAATCTCCTGGCCTTACGGAGATAGGTGAGGTTCTTGTGGTCGGTCCAAATGAGAAATGGTATGCCAGTGCCCTCTAGCCAGTGTCGTCATTCCTCTAAGGCCAACTTGACTGCGAGAAGCTTGCGGTTGCCAACATCATAGTTCCGTTCTGCAGAAGAAAGGTGTTGATAAAAGATTGCATAGGGGTGGACTTTGTTGTCCATAGGTGATCTTTGAGATAAGACAGCTCCTACACCAGTGTCTGAGGTATCACCTCCAGAATAAATTGTCTTTTAGGATCAGGGTGGCAAAGAATAGGAGCAGATGAAAAAAGTATTTTAAGCTCACCAAAAGCCTCTTCTGTCCCCCGAGTCCACTTAAAATTTCACAGAGTGGAAGTCAGCAGGGTAAGAGGGGCAACGATCCTGTTGTAGTTCTTGATGAACCTACGGTAAAAATTAACAAAACCCAGAAATTGCTGCAGCTGCTTACGTGTCTCCGGTGTTGGCCATTCCACCACTGCCTTAATCTTGTTGGGATATGTGCGATACTGTCCTCCTTCAAAAATAAAACCCAAAAAGGAGACCGATTGAACATGAACGTCACATTTCTCAGCTTTTACATACAGCTGATTCTCATATAATCATTGAAGAACGGTCCTGACATGGTGAATGTGTTGCTCTTCATCTTGGGAGTAGATCAGTATGTCATCTAGGTACACAAACACAAAAGTATTCAAGAAATCTCTTAAAATGTCATTGAACAATGTCTGGAATACTGCTGGGGCATTGGAGAGACCAAAAGGCATTACTAGGTATTCAAAGTGGCCCAGAGGAGTCTTGAAAGCCGTCTTCCATTCATCACCTTCCTTAATTCGAACTAGGTAGTAGGCGTTACGGAAGTCCAATTTTGAGAATACTTTGGCTGAGTGTAATTGTTCGTGGATATAATCTATTAGTGGTAAGGGATATTTATTTTTGACAGTAATTTCATTTAGTCCTCTATAATCTATTCAAGGGTGTAGAGTCTTATCATTTTAGCCACAAAGAAAAACCCTGCCCCAACAGGAGAAGTAGAGGGGTGAATTATACCAGAGTTTAAGGATTCAGAAATGTACTATTTCATAGAGTTATACTCTGGACCAGACAATTTGTAAAGGCGGCTGGAAGGAAGAGGGGCCCCTGGTAATACATCAATTGAACAATCATACGGATGGTGTGCAGGTAATGATAGAGCTTTTTGTTTACTAAAAACAGGAGCGAGATCATGGTAAACAGCAGGGGTTTTAGACAGATCGACAGGATCAGAAACTTCAGAGTGACTAATAGTGGAGGGGATGGCAGTTCTTAGACAGTTCATTAAGCAGTTTGGGCTCCATTGTTCAATTCTTTTAAACCTCCAATTTATTACAGGATTGTGTTCGTTGAGCCAAGGGAAACCCAGGACAAGTTGTGTAACAGGTGATTCAAATACAAAAAATTCACTGTGCTCATGGTGATTTCCAGAGATCATAAGATGTATAGGTAATGCACTTTGAGATTTTCATTAATGAAAAGTGCATTATAAATTGAATTCATTATTATTATTATTAATGTTTTCATATGAACAGAAGCAAACCTTTGACCTGTTAAATCAGACATTCTTAGTGGAGTAGGAAGCAATTGTCAGAGTCAGAGTCAGAGTCAGAGAGAGTCAGAGTCAGAGAGTCAGAGTCAGAGAGTCTTTATTGTCATTTGCACCGCATGTGGTACATGTGATGAAAACGAGATTATGTACACGAGGTCCCAGTTACATCCAACAACAAATGAAAGAGAAAAACAGTAATAACATCTAGAATTAACTAAGAAAAACATCAACTAGTAATACACTAAGCCTAATATAGTGGGAATAAACAGCAGCACGAACATGAGTTTGTATGAGCAGATGGTCACAGATGAACACAGATGAACACAGCAACAAGAAAACAGATCAGCATCAGTATGATGTGATATTTTGCAGTGTTTATTTTTTATTTTATTTTTATTTATTCATGAGTCTAACAGCCTCAGGGTAGAAGCTGTTCCTCAGTCTAGTGGTTCTACACTTGATGCTCCTCAACCTCCGTCCTGAGGGGAGTGGGGCAAAGAGTGAGTGTGCTGGATGAGTGAGGTCTTTCATGATGCAGGTGGCTCTTTTCCTGCATCTGGAGGTGTAAATGTCTGTGATGTGGGGAGACTGACTCCAACAGACTTCTGTGCAGCCTTCACCACTCTCTGCAGAGCTTTCCTCTCTTCAACTGTGCAGCCTCCATGCCACACGTTGATGCTGGAGCACAGGACGCTCTCCACTGCACACCTGTAGAACGAGGTGAGAACTGGGCTGCTCAGACCAGCACGTCTCAGCCGTCTGAGGAAGTAGAGTCTCTGATGACCTTTCTTGATCAGGCTGGTGGTGTTGTTGCTCCAGCTGAGGTTATCATTCATGTGTACACCCAAGTATTTGTAGCTGGAGACCACTTCCACTGCAGACCCACCTATTTTCAGTGGGGCATGGGTGTGTTTGTTCCTTCTGAAGTCCACAATCATCTCCTTTGTCTTCTTCACATTCATGTGAAGATTATTCTCTTTGCACCAGCTCTCCAGGTGTTCCACCTCCTGTCTGTAGCTGGACTCATCATTGTTTGTGATGCATCCCACCACCGCTGTATCATCTGCAAACTTAACAATATGACAGCCTGGAAGTGTGGCTGTACAATCATATGTGAGCAGAGTGAACAGAAGGGGGCTCAGCACACATCCCTGAGGAGAGCCAGTGCTGAGGGTTATGGTGGAGGAGGAGAAGTTGTGGATCTTCACGGACTGTGGTCTGTCTGTTAAGAAGTCTAGTACCCAGTTACAAATAGAGGGGCTTAGTCCAAGTGTAGATAGTTTGTCTATCAGAGTTTGGGGGATCATGGTGTTGAAGGCAGATGTGAAGTCCACAAAGAGCAGACGCACGTATGAGTCCTTCTGATCCAGGTGGGTGAGAGCAGTGTGGACCACGGAAGAAATGGCGTCCTCTGTTGATCGGTTCTCACGGTATGCGTATTGATGAGGGTCCTCATTGATGTTGACGGTTGCCTTGATGTGGGACATGACCAGTTTCTCAAAACATTTAGCGACTATCGGGGTGAGGGCCACCGGTCTATAGTCATTCAGACCAGTCACTGTGGAGCTCTTTGGGACTGGGATGATGGTCGCGGTCTTCAGGCAGGTGGGAACTGACTCCAGTGCAAGTGAGGTGGTGAAGATGTCAGCCAGCACCTCACAGAGCTGGTCCGCACATTCCTTCAGAACTTTCCCTGGGATGTTGTCTGGTCCGGTTGCTTTATGAGGATTAATCTTTCTGAGACTGCCTCTCACTTCTGCTGCGGACACCCTGAGATGCTCTTCATCTGGTGATGAGGTGAGTCTGGTGCTAGCTGGTCTGTTTGGATCATCAAAACGTGCATAAAACTTATTGAGGGCATCAGGCAGAGATGGGTCCCTGGGGCATTGTTTGTTTTTGCCTTTGTAATCTGTTATGCATTTAATACCCTTCCACATGCTCCGTGGGTCTTGTGAGGTGAACTGTCCCTCGATCCTCTGTGCATACGTGGCCTTGGCCTTCTTAATGCCATCCTTCAGTTTATTCCTGCTCTTTCTCAGCTCCACTTTATCTCCTGACTTGAATGCAGTGTCCCTGGCTGCTAGCAAGGCGTGAACTTCTTTATTTAACCAGGGTTTCCGGTTCGGGTAGGATTTCACATATTTTTTTATGGATACATTTTCAGAGCATGTACTGATGTAACCCAGGACTGAGGAAGCGTACAGTTCCATGTCCACTGAACTTCCATCAGTGGCTGCTTCTCTGAAAACAGACCAGTTTGTCCTCTCAAAACAGTCTCTCAACATGGGGGAACTATCTTGAGGCCAGATTGTTATTTCTCTTTGTTCCGGCTTGGAGCGCCTGAGTGGGGGGAGTTCTCTTGGTGCCAGGATCAGAGACTCGTGATCGGAAGCTCCGAGCGGTGGGCGTGTCTTCGCCGTGTATGCCCCCTTTACATTTGTGAAGACTTGGTCGAGCGTTTTATCTCCTCTCGTAGCTGTGAAGACGTTCTTATTGAAGGCTGGGAGGGAGACTTGAAGATCAACGTGATTGACGTCCCCGCAAACAATGAAAAGCCCCTCAGGATATTTACACTGCAGCGAGGTGAGTAAGTCATGAATTTCTCCCTGGGCGTCATTAGCATTAGCATCGGGTGCTATGTAAATAGCTGTTATTAAAATCACAGCATGGTCGCGCGGAAGGTAGTGCGGCCTACATCTTACTGTGATTAACTCGACGGCAGCTGAACAAAGCCTTTTAATCACGGAACAGTTTGTGCACCAATCTTTGTGTACGTAAATACAAACACCGCCGCCTCGCGTTTTCCCCGTAGTCTCGGTGCACCGGTCCGTTCTGAAAAAGAGCCTGTCGTCCAGCTCGTAAACAGAGTCTGGAGTGTCCTCAGAGATCCACGTTTCCGTAAGACAAAGCACGGAGCATCTTCTCATCTCCTCCGACGTGGTCACCCTCAAACGAAGTAGATCCATTTTGTTGTCCAGCGAACGCACGTTAGACAGAAAAAGAGCCGGCATCGGGGGTCTACCGGTTTTAGCGTCTGCCCGCAGTCTCGTCATAATTCCTGCACGGCAACCTCTCTTCTTTCCACGAGAGCACCGCTTCCTTTTCTTTCCCCTGGAGCGCATCTGCTTCCAGAAGGACGTTCTTAGCAGCTCCAATCTTCCGAGCTCTGAATTGTGTTCCAATTGTGTTGGAATGGATAAAAGTTCAACCAAGTCTTGACTAATGAGATTATGTTCAGCCCCAGAGTCTACTAAAGCATCAACTGTTTTATATTCCTGATCATAAATGATAGTAGTCTTGAGTTCAAGGCGAGAGTCAGGAGAGGAAGAAGAATTTCTCACCACTATCTCCTGTTTTAATGATGAGAGGAGTCGTTTCCCAAACGTGGGCAACTAGCAATAAAATGTCCTTGTTCCCCAAAGTAAATACAAGCCTTATTATTAATCTTCCGCTGTCTCTCTTCTGGAGAGAGGCGGGTACGACCCAACTGCATGGGTTCTGAATCAGAATTGGGTTTGTACTCAATTGCCAGAGCAGGTGTTGGTCTTGACGTGGGATAAGACCCGGAAGCAACTGGACTCTAGGAGTTGTAGTGTTTCCTGGGGAACGCAGGTCGCTGTCGTGACATGGAAGAAAACCCGGAAGCAGATGCATTCTGGGAGTCGTAGTTTCTCTCCCATTTTTGTTCTTGTAGTTGGTTGTCGATGCATGAAACGAGTTGGATTAAGTCATGTAAACTCTGTGGTTCTTCTTGTGTAGCCAATTGGTCTCTTATGGAGTTAGAAAGAGAGTGTAAGAAGGTACCTCTGAGTGCGACCTCACACCATGCGGTTCGGGCGGCAATGATACGGGACTCCAGCGCATGAGCCGTAACCGAGCGTCTGCCTTGGCGAAGGGTGAGTAAACGTTTAACTGCTTCTGCTTGTTGGAGGGGTTGGTCAAAAACACGAATAAACTCTTCAAGAAAAGAGGAGAAGTTTAATGTATGGACATGGTAAGAGGATAAATAAGCCTGAGCCCAACGTAGTGCGTCCCTTTTCAGGTGGGTGATGAAAAAGGAGACTTTATTAGAATCCGTAGCATAACGGTTAGGTACCTGTTGAAATGTTAGCTCACATTGAAGCACAAAGCCTCCACATAGCTCAGGTTCTCCATTAAAAAGTTCAGCTGACCTCAATCTTTGTTCTGTTGGGTCCAATTGAGAAGGATTATGAACAGGTAGACTAACCTCAGGTCTAGATGTTGCAACTGAGGGTTGAGGCTAAATCATCTCTTGTTTGATTGAGTACATCAATTTGCCCAGTTCCTAGAGATTATATTGATTACCGGTAGTTTGTTGCATGTTAAACAAGCTTTCAAGAGTGGCTTCAGTCTTCTCAATTCTTTGTACCATACTTTGAAAAGTGAGTTGGTTCTGTTCAGATACCGGGTCTCTCAAGGGTACTTGGTTTGGCTAGGACATTCTTGTTATGTTTGAGGTGTACCCAAAATGAAAGACCAGAATCGAACAGAAACCAGAACTCAAAGAACGATTTACAGTGTTTATTTACAGTTCAGTGAATAAAGAATAACATCCGTGATAGAGGCAGAAACACCTGAGGAGGAGAGGGGATGTTTAATGGACAGTTGTTTGGGGAATAGTGGTTTGTATTGAAGTAATCCTTACGATGAGTATTAGTAAACAGAGTGCCAATGTGGTGATCCAATTCTCCAGTAATCCAAGGAAGAACCAAGCATAGAAGTTGCAAGTGGTGGAAGGCAGGCAGCAGCTTATTGAGAGGAAGGAGGAGTCGAAGCTCATGTGGAACTCAGGCAGGGTAGGAACACGGTGAATCCAAAAACTCTGAAGAAGTGCAGAGAAAAACACAATATTAAAATAATCTACTATCAAGAAAAACTGGCTAGAACATTACTACCGTTAGTAGGTGAATTAAGAGTTTAAGTATTAATGTTTTTCTGACTAAATGTTTATCAATTTTTTAATGCTTAATGCACCACTTGTGAGAGAAAACATTTTAGTTTAGTGTCAAGATTCATTAAACTAGCCTTGAAATGGGGGTTTTTGTACGGCTTTGCTTCAAAGGCCCGAAGTTTCTTTGAAGGACAAAGGGCCCATCCTTCTTGGAGAAACTAGTCTTTGATGAATTGTTGCATATCGCCCATCTCACTTCAAGCCTTGCAGTTCTTCTGAAAAGGGAGTGAGATGGAACATAGCTCAGATAGGAGCAGAGTGACCTTTTGAAAATAAATCCTCTCAAGTCATCATTAAGTTGAAAACATGTTTTTGCTAGAGTGAGTGAAGTCATAGTGTTTGGACAAAGACACACACACGCACACACCCAAAACACGCACATACACACTTCAAGGTATAAATTAGGAACACTTAGACAAAGAAGTCGAAGTCTGCTGAGAGCCTACGATCCAGGCGTCTAGCCGTGGCTGATGTGAATTGGCACCTGAGTCGTGCGACTTCCCTACTGTGTCACATGGTAAGACATTCTTGTAACATCAATGCCTAAGTGTATGTGCTGTTAGTACATTGGCAGATTTAATTGACACATTATTTCTAGTAGGAAAAACAGTTTGTATGTTTGAACATGTATGTTTTTACTCTTTCCTTTTTTCTGTCACAGTTTTCTTTAATAAATGACATCATTATTGTTAAGGGCATCTGTGTTTGTTTTCTTCCAAACAAGCGGTGCCTATCCTCCACTAACCTGAAAGAATGATTTAAACATTTGGCTTGATTTGAAATTTCATAAAACAGTAGGCAATGTCCCAGCGCCTGTAGAGTGGTTCCTGGGTCTTCTTATACTCCTCCTGGGTGTTGGTTCATTAGAAGCAGCTGCTACCAATTAGGATTGTGGAGGAGAGAGGGAGACAGGGTGTAGAGCAGAACTCCTACACCCAGAACGTCACAGACTTCCCTGAGAGCACTTTGTTTAGCGTTTCAGCCATCCTAGTATGATAGACTTCGACTTCGTCTACCTTCTACTGTTCGTCGCCCAGTTTTAGCGGGAGGCTAACTGCACAACAAGCTACCTGCTAAGCTAACAGAGCTATCAGGTGAGCCACCACGAACAGCCCGACAAGAGGATTCAACACTTTTTCCACTGTTCATCGCCCAGTTAGCAAGACGCTAACTGCACATTACGCTACCTGCTAAGCTAACAAAGCTATCAGGTTAGCCACCACGAACAGCACAGCGAGAGGACTTTTACATAACCATGTTTAGCGGCGACTAACTGGTTCAACTTAACGATTCTTCTCTGCCATGGCTCCGGAGAAGAACAAGAGAAAATCGAAGAACTCCAACAAGACGAGCAGGCCAGCGAGCCCCGGCTCCCGAGCCTGCCCCAACGGATGTGTCTACTTCATCTCGGCAACGGACACACATGAGGCTTGTCCGTTCTGCCTGGGAATTGTCTACGCCAAAACAACTCTCACTGCAACCAGTTGCGTGAACCAGCGAGAAGACGCCACGTGGACTTTGTGGAAGAGGCCATGTGCAACTCCACTACGGCACAAGACCCACTCCCCACAGAGGCCCTCACTCACATAGCGGAGTTGGAGGCAGAAGACATGGAAGACAGTGGTACTATAAACTGGGGTGAGAGGATGGACATTGTTGTCCCCATGGAGGACTCCACAGCAGAGTTCGACACGAGGGACTTGATGCAAGCCGACAAGCTCTCGCTAACGGCCTCAGGCGGGCTGTCGGATGACAAGACGGACAACGAGAAGGAAGGAGAAGACGAGGATTTCTCCCAAAGTCCAGCGGCAGGTGAACTAGAGACAGACATGTCCACCCCTGCTCTGTTCGAGCTGTGCCGCAGAGCCACGGACGCTTTAAGGATAACTTGGCCAGAGCCCCCCCCCCACCTCGACAACAAGTAACGAGGCTGGCGGGGGACTTCATTTATGCCAGGTAGCAGTCTGCCACGAGGCACAGGATGCCTATCTTTCCCGACATCCAGACAGAGCTGACGCGTACCTGGGCTGACCCCAGGGCACCCTTGACTCTGCCTCTCTCAGCGTTCTTGGACGTGGATGGCATGGAAGCAGCAGGTATGGCCCACATTCCTCAGATGGAGGAGACTTTGGCGGCTCATTTAGCTCCCAGAACGTCGAGCTCCATACCCACTTTGTCTAGCAAAGCCTGTCGTGTGTCAGCCTTACAGCTGGAGAAGAGCTACCGGACACAGGGCCTCACTTTACGCGCCATGAACGCCTCTGCAATGATACAAGCCTATCTGGCTGAGAAGCTGCTGAAGCTACAACAGACCTCCAACAGAAAGAAGATGGCCGAGGTTCTGAAGGAGGCCCGCAAATCCCAAAACTTTGTCCTACGCCTCATGGGAACTACAGCCATCGCTCAGTGAAAAGGTATGGCTGAGACTGTGATCGCCCAACGTCACTTATGGTTGACCCTCACTGACCTTCCAGAGGGCTCGCGTGTACCATTCCTCCACCATCCCATCCAACCAACAGGTCTGTTTGGTGGGGCGCTGGAGCGGATCAAGTGCTGGCTGGATCAGCAGAGGAAACAAGAGGTAGCCCTGAGAGAAGGCATGCCCAGAAAACATTTTGTGCCACCTAGCGAATCCAGCGGGCACAGAACCTCTCAGCAGCGACATCACACAGCCATCCATCGACCAGCCCAGAAGAGACTGAACCTCGAAAGGGAGCAACGGCCAAAGCCCATCTCAGGGTCCTCTCAAGCGGGTCAGGCCTGGTCTAAGAACAGGTTCGTGCCACGGCAGGCGGGTCCACCTCGATCCTCCTCGGCGAACCATGACAGAAAGCAGAAGTCATCCTGAGCAGAGACTGCTTCGCCACCATTCAGGCACTTCCACCCATGGGAAAAAGTGGAATGCCAAACTTTTATTGCCAGCTCATGTGCTAAAAAAGCCACTATTAACTGGTTTCAGAACATGTAAACACAAAAATTCACTCAAATGTTTGTGTAATAAAGAAAAACTGTTGTTTTAGCACAAAAATAAAGTCTCAGAAAACACAAAAAGTTTTGGTTCCCTTCTTAGCATTAATTGGTTAATTAACACATTTTTATGCAAAACGTGTCAATAAGGAGAAAAGAGGACCAGCCCACACACCGGCTTCCTCTGCTCTGATAAGACACAGTCTCTCAGGAGACACAATGAGTCCCTGCTGGGAGACGGAGACATGTTTGCCCCAGACAGACTCGATGACCCCAGGACTGGGACAAATAATCCCGCTGAGGAGCGGGCGGAGGGAGGCTGCTCTCTTGCTGCCCCCCTCACACACAAATTAAGCATGCCTTGCAGGCTGAAAGCACACACTACTGCATGGGAGGTCTACAAACCAGGTCACTGGGTCATGTCAACCATAACCCAGGGTTACAAAATCCAATTTTTCAAACGACCTCCACCCTTTCTGGGTGTGGTGAACTCAGACTTTACCCCTTTTCGCGCTCATGTCCTGAGGGAGGAAATTTTCTCCATGATACAGAAAGGAGCAATCAGAGCAGTTCCTCCTCATGAGGTAAACAGAGGGTACTTCAGCAAGTACTTCCGCATTCTAAAGAGAGGGGGCGGTATGTGGCCGATTTTGGATCTGAGAGGTGTGAACAAGAGGATACGTACGTTCAAGTTCACCATGTTGACCCTGAAACAGGTGATCTACTCGGTACGCCCGAGAGATTACTTTTGTAGTGTGGACCTAAAGGATGCCTTTTCTACATCAGTGTCCAACGTACATATAGGAAGTACCTACGTTTCACCTTCGAAAGCACTACATTCAAGTTTCTGGCCTTACCTTTTGGCCTTAAAAACGTACCTCGGACATTCACAAAATGCCTGGAAGCCGCCCTGGCACCCATGAGAGATCAGGGTGTCAGGGTTTTGAATTATCTCGATGGCTTATTGGTGCTCGGAGACAGCAAAGTCCAGGCAAAAGTATACACAGACATGGTGATGACTCACCTGAGAGCACTAGGTTTTGTTACAAACCTGGAGAAGAGCAATCTGTCTCCATCTCAGATTATCATATTTCTGGGAGTACAGCTAAACTCCATTCTGTACAGGGCAATGCTCTCAGAGGCACGGGTGGCAACCCTACAGCTCTGCTTAGCACGTTTTCAGCTGGGCAAGACTGTGTCTCTCAAACTTTGCAAACGCTTGTTGGGTCTACTGGCAGCAGGAATTGCTTGCGTTCCTCTGGCCTTATTACAGATGAGGCCCTTGCATATATGGGTAAACAAGCAGCTGGAACTCGCCTCCCCTCATCGAACGAGGGGTATGACAGTCAACTCAGAATGTGTAACGGCCCTACAGCCATGGAAGGACCCTACTGTGTTCAGCCTGGGAGTCGCACTGGGAAGGGTACTGTCCCAAGTCCTGGTGGAGACAGACGCGTCCAAAACAGGATGGGGGACCTCTGCAGAAGCCAGTATGCCCATGGGGTATGGACTCAGAAGGAAGCTCGGCTAAACATAAACTTCCTGGAACTGTCAGTAGTGTTTCTCTTACTGAAACAATTTTACAGGAAGGGCCTGATCATCCACCAGCATGTCCTGATAAAATCAGACAATAGGTACACTGTGGCCTGCATCAACAGAGAGGGTGTGACACGCTCCCAACCCCTTCTGATGCTGACGCAGAAACTGCTCCCATGGTACAGCTCCCGGATCCTGTCACTGAGAGCAACTCACGTGCCAGGGGACCTAAACCACGGGGCAGACGTGCTGTCGAGAGGAGCCCCCCCCCTCCCCTCAGAATGGCGCCTGAGCCCTCGCATCATGGACCAGATCTGGGTACGATATGGAAGGGCAGACGCAGATCTGTTTGCTTGCAACGACAACAGTCACTGTGCTCTGTACCACTCCATAGGGGACGCGAACCCCCCATCGGGGATGGATACCCTGACGTACAGCTGGCCAGCAGGGAGGCGGTATTCCCCCAGTTCCCCTAATCCAGGCGATGGTGGAACGTGTACGTAAGGAAGCTCTCTCCCTAATATAAATAAATCCCAGGTGGACACAGAAAGCATGGTTTGCAGAAATAATCTCTCTCCTGGCAAGAACACCTTGGTAACTGCCCTCCACAGGGACCTGCTGACGGAGGCCCAGGGGCATATCCTGCATCCACACCTAGAACTGTGGCAGCTCTGGGTCTGGCCGCTGAAAGGGACCAGTTAATGGCTTCCGGACTACCCAGTAATGTGGTAAACACAATACAGGGAGCGAGAGCACAGTCTATGCAGACATTCTATGCACGTAAGTGGCGTGTTTTTGGGATCTGGTGTCTAGAGAGAAATATTGCCCCATATTCCTACAACTTGGCCAAGCTTCTCACTTTTCTGCAGGACCTGCTGGAGAAGGAACACTCTTTCTCTACCATAAAGGTATTTTTATCAGCTATCTCGGCATGCCATGAAGCCTGGGGAGGTAAATCACCTGGTGCCCACCTTCTCATGATACGATTCATGAAGGGTGAGCTATGGAAGAGACCTCCAAGTAGGACTTTAGCTTCACGGTTCGCCGCGCCTCGACGCGTCTCCACATAGACTTTCAATGTAAACTAGCCGCTTCAGCTGCCCGACACGGGTCCGGTGGGTAACCGGCATTAGGTTGCTACCCCCACGACCCAATCCCGGATAAGCGGAAGACAATGGATGGATGGATGAATGGACTTCCTCTTGCTCCCATCAAAAAAGTTTTTCTTTACTTTCCTATTTTCTCCTGGATCAATAAACATGAAATCAAACAATTTGGTTTGCTATTGAGAGTAAATCGTCATAAATTGTACAACTTAACTTTATGATAAGTAAGCTGACTTTTTTCAAAAAAAATTCTGTTCTTACATTGCATCAACAGCTGACAAGTAATAATTGAAGTATATTTTAAACATACGCCCAGTTTTCAATTGTTTTTTTATTTTTTACAAATTTCTTCCCAATGTTGATGAAAATATGCAAATATTTACATACTTTACATACACCAACTTCAGTAATCTTCGTCCGATCTCCAATCTGCCCTTCATCTCCAAGATCCTTGAAAAAACTGTTGCTAGTCAACTTCACTCTCACCTGTCCAACAACAACATTTATGAAGAGTTTCAATCTGGATTTCGCCCCCACCATAGCACCGAAACAGCCCTAGTAAAAATCACTAACGACCTCCTTCTTGCTGCTGACTCTGGTCTTCTGTCCATCCTCATTCTTCTTGATCTAAGCTCTGCCTTCGACACCATCTGTCATTCTATCCTCCTCAACAGACTAACCTCCATTGGCATCTCAGGTACCCCGTTAGACTGGTTCACCTCCTATCTCTCTGACCGCACCCAATTCATTCAGCTTAAATCCTTCCGTTCCCAGTCTTCCCATGTCTCCACGGGTGTCCCCCAAGGCTCTGTCCTCGGACCCCTCCTCTTCATCATTTACCTCCTTCCTCTAGGCCACATCTTCCGCAAACACGGCGTCCATTTCCACTGCTATGCTGATGACACGCAGCTCTACTTGTCATCAAAACCTAACTCCACCCACCCTCCCTCCATCCTCACCGACTGTCTCAACGAGCTAAATCACTGGTTTTCTAACAATTTCCTTCAACTAAACAGCAACAAAACAGAAGTCATTCTCGTCGGTACCAAAAACTCTATTTCAAAATCAGAACATCTTCTCGTCCCCCTTAACAACTCTCTGCTATCCCCCTCCCCTCAGGTCAAGAGCCTCGGTGTCATCCTCGACACCACTCTTTCCTTCACTTCACACATCAACAATATTACTCGGTCTGCTTATTTCCACCTCCGTAATATTAACCGTCTCCGTCCTTCTCTCACACCCCGCTCCACAGCCATCCTGGTGCACAGTCTTGTGACTTCCCGTATTGACTACTGCAACTCCCTTCTCTACGGCCTCCCCAACAAATCTCTCCACAAGTTACAGATGGTCCAGAACTCAGCTGCCCGTGTCATCACTCAAACCTCCTACTATGATCACATCACTCCTGTCCTGCAGCAGCTCCACTGGCTCCCGGTTAAATCACGCATCATCTTCAAAATTCTACTCCTCACGTTCAAAGCTATCCACAACCTTGCCCCTCCTTATCTATCTGACCTCCTACAAATCTCCATCCCATCACGCTCTCTCAGATCCTCCTCTTCACTACATCTCCATGAACCCTCTGCCCGCCTCTCCACCATGGGGAGCAGGGCCTTCACCTGCTCTGCCCCTCACCTCTGGAACGCCCTACCGCCAGACCTTTGAAACACCACCTCCCTTTCTCTGTTCAAGACTGCCCTGAAAACCCATCTCTTTAGACTAGCTCATCAATAACTTTACTAAATGTATTTTTACCCATTTTATATCCTTTATGTATTTTATATTTCAATTTGACGCTGATAAGGTTTGCTCTGTATTACACTGTGTTGGTTTGTTAAGTGTCCTTGGGTGTCCTGAAAGGCGCTTTTAAATAAAATGATTATTATTATTATTATACCACCCAGCACCAGACTCACCTCACCACCGGATGAAGAGCATCTCAGTGTGACCGTAGCAGAAGTAAGGAGTAGTTTCAAGAGGATCAACCCTCACAAAGCAACCGGACCAGACAACATACCCGAGAAAGTGCTGAAAGAATGTGCAGATAGGCTCTGCGATGTGATGGCAGACAACTCTAACACTTCACTTGCCCTGGAGACAGTTCCCACCTGCCTGAAGACTGCCACTATCATCCCAGTCCCAAAAAGCTCCACAGTGACTGGTCTGAATGACTATCGGCCAGTGGCCCTCACCCCAATAGTCGCGAAATTCTTCGAAAAACTGGTCATGTCCCACATAAAAACATCCATCAACATCAACGAGGACCCTCATCAGTATGCATACTGGGAAAACCAATCAAAAGAGGATGCCATCTCCTCTGTGGTCCACACTGCTCTCACCCACCTGTAACAGAAGGACTCAATTGTCCGTGTGCTCTTTGTGGACTTATGCCTTCAACACCATGATCCCCAAAACCCTGATGGACAAACTATTCACACTAGGACTAAACCCCTCCATTTGTAACTGTGTCCTAGACTTCGTAACAAACAGACCATAGTCAGCAAGGATTCACAACTTCTCCTCCTCCACCATAACCCTCAGCACTGGCTCTCCTCAAGGATGTGTGTTGAGCCCTCTCCTGTTCACTATGCTCACATATGATTGTGCAGCTACCCATCCAGGCTGTCATATTGTAAAGTTTGCAGATGATACAGCTGTGATGGGATGCATCACGAACAATGATGAGTCCATTTACAGGCAGGAGGTGGAACACCTGGAGAGCAGGTGCAAGGACAATAACCTTCACATGAATGTGAAGAAGACAAATGAGATGATTGTAGACTTCAGAAGGAACAAACACACCCACACCCCACTGAACATAAGAGGATCTGCGGTGGAAGTGGTCTGCAGCTACAAGTACTTGGGTTTACACTTGAACGATAACCTCAGCTGGAGCAACAACACCACCAGTCTGATCAAGAAAGTTCATCAGAGACTCTACTTCCTCAGACAACTGAGACGAGCTGGTCTGAGTAGCCCAGTCCTCACCTCCATCTACAGGTGTGCAGTGGAGAGCATCCTCTGCTCAAGCATCAACGTGTGGCATGGAGGCTGCACATCTGCGGAACGAAAAGCTCTGCAGAGAGTGGTGAAGCTGCACAGAAGTCTGTTGGAGTCAGTCTTCCCACCATCACAGACATCTATACCTCCAGATGCTTGAAGAGGGTCACCTGCATCATGAAAGACCCCACGCACCCAGCACACACACTTCTTGCCCCACTCCCCTCAGGAAGGAGGCTGGGGAGCATCAAGTGTAGAACCACTAGACTGAGGAACAGATTTTACCTTGAGGCTGTTAGACTCATGAATATCTAACCAGAATAATCACTGCAAAATATCACATCATGTTGCTGCTGATCTGTTTCATGCTGCTGCTGATCTGTTTCATGTTGCTGTGTTCATTCTTGCCCATCTGCTCATACAGACTCATGTTCGTGCTGCTGTTTGGAGTAGTGTTTTTCTATGATATTAGTGCTTAGTGTATTTTTAGTTGATGTTTTTATTAGTTCATATCTTAGATGTTATTACTGTTCTTCTCTTACATTTTATTGTTGGATGTAACTGGGACCCTGTGTACATAATCTCGTTTCATCACATGTACCACATGTGGTGCGAATGACAATAATGATTCTCTGACTCTGACTCTGACTCTGATACTATTGATAAATTGGAGTTTAAAGCAACAACAAAAAAACACAAGTTTCTACTTAAGAAACAGCAAACGCAGCCAAATTTTCGATTCAAACTCAGGAAAAGCTATCCACATTTCAGCTTCTCTGAGCTATAGCTGTCACATGCTTTTCTCCTGCACATTTACCCCACTCATTGAATGAGGTTTTCATACCAAAAATGTCAAAAACAACATGAAATAATTGTATTCTTCATGGTTTTCCAGTTGGTAGTGGGGGTTTGTAAATGCATAATGTAAGTGTTTTCAAAATGCTCCTAAAATGATCTGGCAGCACATTAGAGGTTAAACTCCTGCAGATAATTGATGCCATTAAACCACTGTAGAAAATGCAGTCAGAAAACAATTTTGAAACTATTATTAATAAAGGTTTTATTTCTTTGATTTTATATCCTTTATGGAAGTTATTGTTGTCTTTTCGAATAGCAGTGATTAAACAACTGTGTAATTGTTGTGAAAGTTACCCGCTGCTGTCAGGCACCCCATTAAGATACTTGGCAGGTTGTTTGTGGAGGGAAAAAATAGCACAGTCCAGCTGATTTGGTCTCCCTCTGTGTCTACTGTCTTTTCAGGCAATCCCAAACTTACTTGAGCTCTTGGCTCTGTGTGGGTCCTGGAACCACTTTCAAGTCTGTCATCTGTTGCTTTTGAGAATAGTACTTTGTGTTTTGGAGTAGCTGTCATGTTGGAGGGAAAATCTTGGTTTTGCTAACATATACACAGACACACATCTACACTGACATTTATTCTGTGACATTTAAAACAATTTGGATGCAAGGTCAGAGACTATTTATCCATCCATCCGTACAATATATTTACCCGCTTCTTCATTTTTGGGTTGCTGGGGTCACTGGTTCCCCCATATACAGCCATCACTGTGTGAGAGGCGAGGTACACCCTGGAGTATTGCAAGTCCATCACAGGAACACATCGAGACAAACAAGACAAACAACCTTTCACTCTCTCACTCACACCTAGGGACAATTTAGTTACCATTCAGCCTAACATGCATGTGTTTGGGCTGTGGGAGGAAACCGAAGTACCTGGAAAAAAAACCACACATGCATAGAAAGAACATGCAACCTCCACCCAGAAATGTTCTTGGCCAGAATTTGATTTGGCAACCTTCTCTCTGAGAGGCAACAGCTCTACGAACTGAGCCACCGTGATGCCCAGAGACTATTCAGATTGATGAAATGTTGTAGATGGCTGTCATTTTATTGAACTGTTAATAAGCTCTGAGCGGACAGAGGCAATCCATGTTAATTATGTTCCTGCCTGTGCATGCAAAATACAGTGAAAAATAACTGAGCTTCAGCAATTTAAACACCATCTGTGGCAAAAAGAAAACATGTTTTTGCAGAGTGGCTTTGGCGTGGAAAAAACAACTATGTGCACCCCAAGGATCATGCTTATGTTCTATATGGAGAAGATGGCAAGACTTTTCATCTCCTCAGATTTCCCCGTGGCTCTACGATCTGTTAGTATGATTCCACAGGTGTCACAGCCAGGTGGCGTGTTTTGTGTGTGTGTGTGAGCACGTCTGTGGGAGCTTTTAAAGAATAAAGAAAAGGTGCATTGGTTCAGTAATTTTAAGTTAACATCCATCAACACACAGATGAAAAACTGATTTTAAAGCATAATAGCTTTCAAAAACGTTCTTGTTATGTAACAACCCCCTCAGCCCCCCGGTTCACTTAACAATCCTGCTGGTGTGTAAATACCAGATATGTGATTTATTGTAGATGGACGTCATGTCCAGGAAGAATTGACATTATAATCCTAGTTTTTTAGCGGTTTCTGAGTCTGGTAAATTGATTGTGGTAATAGTTGTGTCATTCATCCTGAACAATGTTAACTAATTAACTCAAACAGAAACTCAGTACTTGGTAAACCAACAGTCATTGTTCTTGTTAATAAATACTGTAGTTAACATTTTCTGAAGAGGGGTTCTCTGTAAATGATATGAACATCTATCATCTTACCTGCTATAGCTTGGCTTTGAAATGACCTGGGCTTGAAGGAGCAGTAGAAACCTGACAGGTTTGACAAGCTAGCAGCTTGATCAGGCCTAAAGTGGGGTTCTGGTCTTACAATAATTCTAGTATCAAAGATTGCAAAGCAGGTTATGCAAAATCCTTTTTTTTTTTTTTTACTTTACATCATCATCATCATCATCAGTTTCACATTACAGTACATGTTTTTTCCTGACACAATATATGAATGAATATATATATCCCTGAAGGATGTGTTGCAGGTTGCACTGGACATCTGGCTTCTTGCTGCTGATGCTGCATCTACTTGTACTTGCTAATAACGATAGACTCATAGAAACAGATGGAAATGTTGTCTATTCAATAACATTTATGTGAATTTCTGTCATTTTTGAAAAGGGACTTGTTTTGCGGGCAGTATTCTACAAAGTACTTTGACCTTGGCCTTATTTTGACTAGTCAGTACCTCATCAGTTGGATCAGAGTTTAACTTCTCCAAACTGATGCCAACTCAACCTTAAATATAGTGTTTTTAAGCTACTTGTAATATATTTTTTCTTGTCAAAAAAGGCGTTCAATACAGAACAACTGGATTTTATTCGTAACAGAAGACGTTTCGCTCTTCATCCGAGGAGCTTTCTCAATTCAATGAGGAGACTGTGAGAGCAAGAGAAGTTATAAGCACACTGATCCACTGACACACACCAACCATTGGAAGCTAACACACACACACATACTTGGGATAACATGTGCCTGTGACCCATTCAGGCACGTGTTATCCCAAGTATGTGTGTGTGTGTGTTAGCTTCCAATTTACATGGGTTGGTGTGTGTCAGTGGATCAGTGTGCTTATAACTTCTCTTGCTCTCACAGTCACATTGAATTGAGAAAGCTCCTCGGATGAAGAGCGAAACGTCTTCTGTCACAAATAAAGTCCAGTTGTTCTGTATTGAACGCCTTTTTTGATTTATCATGTCCTGGACGACTGAGAATCTTCACCAGCATATTGTTTCTTGTCATTTTTGGTCAGAGGTGGAAAAGTTAAGCAGATGCTTTCTATAAACACTTATTACCAGAGTGAGTCTCTTTTCTGGTTTAGTTTTCACTTCTTCCTTGAAAAGAAGACATATACCTTGCTTTCAGACAGGTGGCTATTTACTCTGTGCCTGAGATCAAAAGGCATTGTTCTCACCTGTCTAAAAAGAGCCAGCGGAAATAAATGCTGCACAGGGTGACAGAGCCATTTCAGATGTGAATGGTGTACCCACTGGGCACAACAAAGAATCCCAGCACAGAGCCAGAGTATTTGAGGCTGGCTCTTATTCTAAATGCATTCTTCAAAACAACTTCAGCAATAAAAACATATAAATCTTTTAGGCATAGCTGAATATTTTTTTTAAACAACATTTCCCAAGTACCGGTAAGTGAAGTTTGCATACTGTGTTAAATTTATGGCTTCCTTCTTATCCCGTGCTTTTCTTTTTTCTAACAGTTTTAATACAAACATGTAGGTATAGTGGTGATTCTAAATTGCCTGTGGGTTTTTTGGGTGAGCCTGTCCAAATCTGTGTTGCTCGTCTGATGGACTAGCAACCTGTCATGTACTTTGTCTCTCACTTTTTGTCACTAAGAATTGACTCCCTTTCAAAATCCTGACAAATGGCAATATATAAAATGACTGTT
>JBBPBX010019888.1:12230-43984 GCA_038048925.1 Garcialebias charrua | reverse complement strand
ACATATATGCATATACATGTATATATATGCATATACTGTACAGATAGACATATACATGTAAATATAACATGTTCTACTAAAATTGTGTGTGTTTGTGTGTGTGACTGTTTTGTGGTTTTAATGGACAGTGGTTTGTTAGGACAGCAATACGCTATAATCAGACAATCAGATAACAGCTCATTACTGTCCTGACAAAACACTGTCCTTAGAAACCACAAAACAGTCACACACACAAACACACACAATTTGAGTTGAACATGTTATATTTACATGCCTATTACATGTATATATAAGTGCATATATACATGTATATGTAAGTGCATATATACATGTATATGTAAGTGCATATATACATGTACTGTATATGCAAATGCATTTAAACATGTAAATGCATATATGTATATATACAAGAATATGCATATATGTACATATGCATAAACATATAGATGTATATATGCATAAACATATACATGTATATATATGCATATACATATAATGTTCAGATAGACATATACATGTAAATATAACATGTTCAACTGAAGTTGTGTGTGTTTGTGTGTGTGACCGTTTTGTGGTTTTTAAGGACAGTGTTTTGTCAGGACAGCAATACGCTATACAGTAATCAGACAATCAGATAACAGCTCATTACTGTCCTGACAAAACACTGTCCTTAGAAACCACAAAACAGTCACACACACACAAACACACACAATTTGAGTTGAACATGTTATATTTGCATGCCTATTACATGTATATGTAAGTGCATATATACATGTATATGTAAGTGCATATATACATGTATATGTAAGTGCATATATACATGTACTGTATATACAAATGCATTTAAACATGTAAATGCATATATGTATATATACAAAAATATGCATATATGTACATATGCATAAACATATAGATGTATATATGCATAAACATATACATGTATATATATATGCATATACATATAATGTACAGATAGACATATACATGTAAATATAACATGTTCAACTGAAGTTGTGTGTGTTTGTGTGTGTGACTGTTTTGTGGTTTTTAAGGACAGTGTTTTGTCAGGACAGCAATACGCTATACAGTAATCAGACAATCAGATAACAGCTCATTACTGTCCTGACAAAACACTGTCCTTAGAAACCACAAAACAGTCACACACACAAACACACACAATTTGAGTTGAACATGTTATATTTACATGCCTATTACACGTATATGTAAGTGCCTATTTACATGTATGTGTAAGTGCATATATACATGTATATGTAAGTGCATATATACATGTACTGTATATGCAAATGCATTTAAACATGTAAATGCATATATGTATATATACAAGAATATGCATATATGTACATATGCATAAACATATAGATGTATATATGCATAAACATATACATGTATATATATGCATATACATATAATGTACAGATAGACATATACATGTAAATATAACATGTTCAACTGAAGTTGTGTGTGTTTGTGTGTGTGACTGTTTTGTGGTTTTTAAGGACAGTGTTTTGTCAGGACAGCAATACGCTATACAGTAATCAGACAATCAGATAACAGCTCATTACTGTCCTGACAAAACACTGTCCTTAGAAACCACAAAACAGTCACACACACAAACACACACAATTTGAGTTGAACATGTTATATTTACATGCCTATTACACGTATATGTAAGTGCCTATTTACATGTATGTGTAAGTGCATATATACATGTATATGTAAGTGCATATATACATGTACTGTATATGCAAATGCATTTAAACATGTAAATGCATATATGTATATATACAAGAATATGCATATATGTACATATGCATAAACATATAGATGTATATATGCATAAACATATACATGTATATATATGCATATACATATAATGTACAGATAGACATATACATGTAAATATAACATGTTCAACTGAAGTTGTGTGTGTTTGTGTGTGTGACTGTTTTGTGGTTTTTAAGGACAGTGTTTTGTCAGGACAGTAATGAGCTGTTATCTGATTGATTGTCTGATTGTTTATAGCGTCTGACTGTCCAAACAAACAACTGTCCATAAAAACCATAGTACACTCCTATACACACCTAATTGAACATTAAGGTTGATGAAACCACACGTAGCAAGTAATTCTGTTTAGGAACACAAGAACTAAAATGTACCTTGGTATTCGTGTTTAAAGGAAGTTGATCGTGCTTCTGGCTACCTGCGATCTCCTGACTCTGGACGTGTTCACATGACATCTGTAAGAGATCATTTATACTTATATTTAGAGGAAATTCTACATTTTGATGATAGCTGCTGTCACATGTAAACCAATAAACATTACATGATTGTTTGTTTTTGGCCAAAGTATCCATCTCACATAAAGGAAAGATGGATGGACAGAGTATTTACAAAACTCCTCTCATGATAGGTGGACTAAGATGAAATTAAAATTAGCTGAATGAAAGAAAACTATAAATTTAAAAACTGTGACTAATAATATTGAAGTCATACTTAACAATCCCTGCATTATTTATATAATTGATATCTATGTCATATACATACACACAAATATACATATATACATGTATATAAGCATATCATAAATGCATATTCATGTACTGTACAGTGTATATACATATATGCATATACATGTATATATATGCATATACTGTACAGATAGACATATACATGTAAATATAACATGTTCTACTAAAATTGTGTGTGTTTGTGTGTGTGACTGTTTTGTGGTTTTAATGGACAGTGGTTTGTTAGGACAGCAATACGCTATAATCAGACAATCAGATAACAGCTCATTACTGTCCTGACAAAACACTGTCCTTAGAAACCACAAAACAGTCACACACACAAACACACACAATTTGAGTTGAATTTGAATTTGAAACAATTTGAATCAATTTGAATCACTGCAAGTGGACAGGTAACATTAGACCTGCCTTCAAGAAGAACTGGACTAATGACGTATATTCTAGTATAAACGTCACTGAACTGGGAGCACCCACAGCACCACTAACACACTCAAAATGGATTCCACCACAAAGATTCAGCCAGAAGATACACACCACCCATGGCCTTATTGAAAGATTATTGAAAGATTATTGAAAGACTGTTCAGTACAGCAGGACATCTCCCTAAAAAACCAGACTGGACTCAAAAAACTGTGAAAACCAACTTCTTCTGAACTTTAACAATAAATTCTTGTATCAATATTAAAATGTATCAGTTCATGGGATGTTAGGAGACAAGAAATGTCTCGACACTCAGATCCAAGTTTTGAAAATGGTGTCAGGAATTTAAAATATTGTTCACTTTTGATCCATGGTTGACTGGACAATATTTTAACTAGAGTTGATGACAAACTGGAGGTGAAATGATCAGTGTCTGTTCCTTTGTCAGGTCTAATGCCGGGTTTCCACCAGACGCTTTTCGCGCTGCAAAAAATCTCCTACCGCACTGTGTTGGCTGCTTGTCAACAGATGTCTGTTCTCATCGAACATGTCTGCAGACACGCAGTGGGAGCAGCGGCTGGCTCCTTTTCCGTTTGTTTCTTCTACACCGGGCAGATAAAAAATCAGCTGTACATGAGCCTCGTTACTACTTGAGTGGATTTTTTATGAGCCAAACTGCAGCTCCTAAAGTCTTTGTTGAGATTAAAACATTTTTTTATGTTTGGGGTGACCGTACGCTCGAGCGGACAGCGGCAACTGTAAAAATGCCAAGTTTCTTACCGGAGGCTGTTTTCTTCATGGAGGCTCGATGGGTAAGTTTGAAAAGTCCAAAAAAAAGTCCTGTCGTTGTTGCGTGATCACATGGCAGAGTCTATCCCGATTGGTTGCTGCTAAGCTGCGAGCAGCAGAAGCAGGACAAATCGAGCTTCGACAGTCGCTGCTCGGAGGTGACGTGGGAGCGGAAAAAAGCTGCCACTCACTGCCGCGCTGCTTGAACTGCTGTAGATGCGCCGCATCCAACATGCCCGGCCACATAGACTTTCAATGTAAAGTGGCTGCTTCGGAGGCGCGAAAAGCGTTTGGTGGAAACCTGGCATAATGCTCCTTTTTTTCAGACAGATAACTTTAATTTAAACATGTTTACTGCAGTTAAAATGACACATTGGTTCTGCTTTGTGTTAAATAAAAACTTTCAAAGGTAAAATAATTCCTCTCTTATTTTGCTTAATGACATTTAACTCTGCATGTCATCCCTGAAATTCTGACACACAGAATCACAAGTCCAAGTGTGAACTGTGTCACAGAGTAAACACAATAAAAACATGTGTTATCTGCAGCATTGTTCTTTAAAATGGAAAAACACTATTAATGTATTACAGAAAATATGCGTACAGTACACACACTTAATGATACTGTAGACCATTGCATTAGGCAATACATTCAGCAAGTACTTTTACTTTAATACTTTAAGCATTTTTAAAAGCAAGTACTTATTTACTTTTACTTAAGTAAACACAATATAATGGTACATCTACTTTTACTAGAGTACATTTTTGTCTGTTTATTTGTACTTTTACTTATAAACAGTGTTTGAGTACTTTCTCCACCACTGGTCTCCAGCTACAAGTACTTGGGTGTGCACTTGAATTATAGCCTCAGCTGGACCAACAACACAACCAGCCTGATCAACAAAGTTCATCAGAGACTCTACTACCTCAGGCGGCTGAGACGAGCTGGTCTGAGTAGCCCAGTCCTCATCTCCTTCTACAGGTGTGCAGTGGAGAGCATCCTGTGCTACAGCATCAACGTGTGAGCACAGGATGCTCTCCATCGCACACCTGTAGAAGGAGGTGAGGACTGAGCTTCCCAGACCAGCTCTTCTCAGCCGTCTGAGGAAGTAGAGTCTCTGATTACCTTTTTTTGATCAGGGCGGTGGTGTTGTCTGTCTTCACCTCCTTCTACACGTGTGCCGTTGAGAGCATCCTGTGGATGGATGTTTGATGGATGGATGGATGGATGGATAAAGTGTGGACCTCAGTCAGTAAATCCATCTGTCTGGGTTCAGGAAGGTAGGATGTTTGATGGATAGATGTATGGATGTTTGATGGATGGATGATGGATGTATGGATGTTTGATAGATGGATGTTTGATGGATGGATGGATGTTTGATAGATGGATGGATAAAGCGTGGACCTCAGTCAGTAAAGAATCCATATGTCTGGGTTAAGGAAGGCAGGATGTTTGATGGATGATGGATGTTTGATGGATAGATGTTTGATAGATGGATGGATGCATGGATGGTTGGATAAAGCGTGGACCTCAGTCAGTAAAGAATCCATCTGTCTGGGTTCAGCAAGGCAGGATGTTTGATGGATGGATGTTTGATGATGGATAGATGGATGTTTGATGGATGGATGGGTGGATGTATGGATAAAGCGTGGACCTCAGTCAGTAAAGAATCCATCTGTCTGGTTCAGGAAGGCAGGATGTTTGATGGATGGATGGATAAAGCGTGGACCTCAGTCAGTAAAGAATCCATATGTCTGTTTTCAAGAAGGCAGGATGTTTGATGGATGGATGGATGATGTTTGATAGATGGATGCATGGATGGATGGATGGATGGATGGATGGATGGATGCATGGATGGATGGATAAAGCGTGGACCTCAGTCAGTAAAGAATCTATCCGTCTGGGTTCAGCAAGGCTGGATGTTTGATGGATGGATGGATGTTTGATAGATGGATGGATGGATGTATGTATGGATGGATAAAGCATGAACCTCAGTCAGTAAAGAATCCATCTGTCTGGGTTCAGGAAGACAGGATGTTTGATAGATGGATGGATAGATGGATGGATGTTTGATGGATGGATGATGGATGGATGTTTGATGGATGGATGTTTGATGGATGATGTGTGGATGTTTGGATGGATGTTTGATGGATGATGTGTGGATGTTTGATGGATGGATGGATAAAGCGTGGACATCAGTCAGTAAAGAATCCATCTGTCTGGGTTCAGTAAGGCAGGATGTTTGATGGATGGATAGATGGATGTTTGATGGATGGATGGATGGATGGATGTTTGATGGATGGATGGATGGATAAAGCGTGGACCTCAGTCAGTAAAGAATCCATCTGTCTAGGTTCAGGAAGCCAGGATGTTTGATGGATGGATGATGGATGGATGTTTGATGGATGGATGGATGGATGTTTGATGGATGGATGGATGGATGTTTGATAGATGGATGTATGTATGGATGGATAAAGCGTGGACCTCAGTCAGTAAAGAATCCATCTGTCTGGTTTCAAGAAGGCCGGATGTTTGATAGATGGATGGATAGATAGATGGATGGATGTTTGATGGATGAATGATGGATGGATGTTTGATGGATGGATGGATGGATGGATGGATGTTTGATGGATGGATGGATAAAGTGTGGACCTCAGTCAGTAAAGAATCCATATGTCTGGGTTCAGGAAGGCAGGATGTTTGATGATTGATGGATGATGTTTGATGGATGGATGGATGGATGGATGTGTGGATGTTTGATGGATGGATGGATGTATGGATGGATAAAGCGTGGACCTCAGTCAGTAAAGAATCCATCTGTCTAGGTTCAGGAAGCCAGGATGTTTGATGGATGGATGATGGATGGATGTTTGATGGATGGATGGATGGATGTTTGATGGATGGATGGATGGATGTTTGATAGATGGATGTATGTATGGATGGATAAAGCGTGGACCTCAGTCAGTAAAGAATCCATCTGTCTGGTTTCAAGAAGGCCGGATGTTTGATAGATGGATGGATAGATAGATGGATGGATGTTTGATGGATGAATGATGGATGGATGTTTGATGGATGGATGGATGGATGGATGTTTGATGGATGGATGGATAAAGTGTGGACCTCAGTCAGTAAAGAATCCATATGTCTGGGTTCAGGAAGGCAGGATGTTTGATGATGGATGGATGATGTTTGATGGATGGATGGATGGATGGATGTGTGGATGTTTGATGGATGGATGGATGTATGGATGGATAAAGCGTGGACCTCAGTCAGTAAATAATCCATCTGTCTGGGTTCAGTAAGGCAGGATGTTTGATGGATGGATGGATGTTTGATGGATGGATATATGTTTGATGGATGGATGGATGTTTGATGGATGGATGGATGGATGTTTGATGGATGGATGGATGTTTGATAGATGGATGGATGGATAAAGCTTGGACCTCAGTCAGTAAAGAATCCATATGTCTGGGTTTAGGAAGGTAGGATGTTTGATGGATGATGGATGGATGGATGTTTGATGGATGGATGTTTGATGGATGGATGAATGCATGGATGGATGGATAAAGCGTGGACCTCAGTCAGTAAAGAATCCATCTGTCTGTTTTCAGGAAGGCGGGATGTTTGACTCACCAAATACCAAATGACCTCTTGGACTAGCTGAAAACCTGTACATGTAAAAATATGAAAAAGTTAAAAAACAATTCTCAAGTTTATACAATACACTTATACAGTATTCTGTATTATTCAGTATTCAGTATTCCAACAACAGTATTCTTATACCTACATAAAACTGCAGTCAACGTGATGACGTAACGAGGCTGCAACGTGATGACGTGATGACGTAACGACGCAGTTCGTCCGTCTGCTCACTGCTCAGAGGTAAAAAAAAAAAAAAAAAAGAGCAGAATTAGCAGAAAAATGACGTTGGAAACATTAAAACCCCTCTACCCTATTAACGCATGTTAAATTACAGCGTTAGTCACGCTGTTATTGTGACGTGACACGTTCACGGTAGTGACGCTAACGCGACGTGCGTTTAATTTTGTCTTCGTCGCGTTAAGACTCTAAATAACCACTAAAAACATCCACAAGTGATGCATATATAGTATCGCTGATTTATATAAATGTCTATAAAAGTTTTCAACAGCGTTGAAAGGTTGTCACGCTTCTGAAGTGAAGTTACGTTACATGCTAACGCTAGCCGCAGCTAGTTTGAGCTGCGTCTTTCTTCACGCACTCAAAACTCATGCACAGATACTTCCTAATTTATCTAAATGTTGATAAAGTTTTCTACAGTCTTCACAGTTTGTGACGCTGCGGTTAAAGTCACGTTACTACTGGATTAGGTTAACATTTCCTTGAGATGATGTCATCAAAAGCAACAAAAAAATTTTTTTAATTCTTACCTGAATGAAGTCAATACACTCTGACACTCTGTCCACCTACCGCTGCAAAATTTTATTTAAATCGCTCTCCAAAAATAATCTCCGCTCACCTACATGCACTCAACACACGACGCCATAACTCTGCACGTGTAAGCTCAAGGGGCTTTAACTTTTAAAAACTCGGTCACCTGAGGCCCCGCCCTGAGCCCCCGCCCACTACAGGGTCTCCACATCACGAGAGGAGGGGCGGCGTTGGAGTTTCGCGCGGTCTCCACATCACGAGAGGAGGGGCGTTGCAGTTTGGCGCCATGTGTGTCAGTGAGCCACACACACGGCTTCAATAAATGCAACCGATACACAAAAACATACACACCACACACAAATACCCTGGGAGGTGCGTAGCCAGCCAATTTTATAAATGTAAATAACTTTTTATTAAAACAATTTTAAGTGTTAAAGCACACTCCAACTCATCCAGGCAGCCTATTAGCCACAAGTTACGCTGATATTGATGAGAAAAAACAATGTTTACATATTAATATATTTGGATACAATCTGTGTTTTATCCAGACATTGGCAAAGGCTGGCTAATACCAAATGTCCCGATAATGTCGGTACGTAGTCTGGCGCATAGGCGGGCCAATACGCTTGCACCAACACACACACACACACACACACACACACACACACACACACACACACACACACACACACAGGAGCCTGGAGCAGGAAGCACACAACAGAGGAGAGTGGGAGAGAGAAAAAGTCAGAGTCGCAGGAATGTCCACAAACGTACAAAAGAAGGACTAAAAATGTCAGATTTTTTAAACAAATACACGACGCGATATAAAAAGATAAACGCCTTATTATCCCTTCTTGTCCAGCTGGGCCTTTAGTGTCCAATATAAGGTCTGGCGGTCAGCTTCACAAACGTACAGTATGATCTCAGCGTAATTTTGACCGCCCTCGCTTTAATATCAAAAGATCTTGGTTCTGTCAACTAGCGACGTGCGCAAAAGTTCGCCTAGTTTTTGAAAAACAGAACCTCACTCCAAATTTCAAGGCCAAGCATCGAGACAATTCAAACCATATTCATACGACGTATCAGCAAAAAAAATTCTGTTACTCACGTCTCGTTAGTCAGTGCGGTGTGATAGGGATGTCCGTCAAGCCGTTCCTGATGATTCAAAGGACCTAAAACGCTGGCCAGGTGAGGCAACCCCCCCCGGGCTTTGTCGCAGGCCGTGCACGGGCTTCTGTGCAGCGCGTCCTGTTTGACGTGCACCAGGAGCGGATATGAGGAAACACCCGGGTAGTTTCGGCACCAAAATGATGGGGATTTTGAACCCCTGTTACCTTAATAAAAACCACACAAGATAAACAAGAGAAATGAGTTAGACAGAATCATGGAAACTTTGCAAAGGGGATTAGGCTTTTTAATGTACTTCTGAAACTTGGTTGGTCTCATGAACACATTCTTGCACAAATCCGAATTGTGCAGCTATCACAAACCATTTATACAAGTAGGAGGAGGAGTTTTGACAAGTTACACAAATCTCTGACATTATACAGATAGATAAACTGCAGTCAGGGTTCTGCATGAGGCAGGAACATCTAATCAAAACATTGTACCATGAACAAACAAAGAAGTTTGTCTGTTCTTCCTCAAGGACCAACACTGTTTGTATCTCAAATTAATTGTTTGAATGTGAACAGAGAACATTATATTAAAGTGAGCTGGGTAAGAATTATTGTTCAGAGTGATTAGTTTTAGATGATAAATGTTGAATATCTCCATCAGTCAAAGCTGAGAAGTGTGATTTTCATGTTTCCACCACCTCGTTCTTGGGTTTTGTTATTTCTCCCAATAAGATGGAGATGGACCAAAGCAAGATTACAGCTGTCTTGGACTGGCCTGTCCCCAGAGACCGTAAACAGCTCCAACGGTTTCTGGGGTTTGCTAACTTTTATAGACGTTTTATCAAGGGTTACAGTCAAATCTCCAAACCCCTTCATGCTCTCACATCTACTAAGACACGTTTCTTTTGGACTCCACTCGCCGATGAGGCTTTTTCCACACTCAAATCTCTGTTTTCTTCTGCTCCCGTCCTCCAGGCCCCCAACCCTGATGAACCTTTTGTTGTGGAGGTTGACGCCTCTAGTACAGGGGTGGGGGCTGTTCTCAGCCAACGTAGCCAAGAGGGCCGTCTTCACCCCTGTGCTTTCTTCTCTAGGAGTCTCTCGTCAGCCGAACGAAACTATGACGTAGGCGATCGGGAGCTGTTGGCTGTCAAATTGGCTCTGGAGGAGTGGCGCCACTGGCTGGAGGGCTCAAGGTTTCCTTTCCTAGTGTGGACTGACCACAAGAACTTAGAGTATCTCCAGTCAGCTCGCCGCTTAAACCCCCGCCAGGCCAGGTGGGCACTTTTTTTCTCCCGGTTTAATTTCACCCTGTCCTATCGTCCGGGCGAGAAGAACGTTAAACCAGACGCTCTGTCTCGTATTTCTGAGGGCGACTCTCCTTCCCTTGGGGTTGAGAATGACTACATCCTCCCAGAGTCTACCCGTCTAGCTACCACCCGCTTAGAATCTGACCTGAAACGTCTCAACCAATCACTTCCTCCACCTCCTGAATGTCCGAGGGATCGTCTTTATGTCCCTCCTGATTGGGTCAGGAAGGTGTTGGAGTTTGCTCATAGCTCTCGTCTCTTCTGTCACCCGGGCCTAACCAAGACCCTCGCTTTGGTCCGGTCCCTGTTCTGGTGGGAGACCCTGTCCAAGGATGTTGATACCTTTGTACGTTCTTGTCCCGCCTGTTCCCAGTCCAAAACCTCTAGGCGTCCCCCCTCTGGACTTCTTCGTCCTCTTCCCTGTCCTTCTCGTCCCTGGTCCCACATTGGTATGGACTTTGTCACTGGTCTCCCCAACTCAGAAGGCTACACGGTCATTCTCACCATTGTAGATCGTTTCTCCAAGATGACTCATCTTGTACCCCTTAAGAAACTACCGTCTTCTAAGGACTTAGCCCACATCATGGCCCGTGAAGTTTACAGACTTCACGGGCTCCCTCTTAACATTGTTTCTGACAGGGGCCCTCAGTTTGTCTCTCTCTTCTGGAGGGAGTTCTGTAGCCTGCTTGGGATTTCCGTCAATCTCTCTTCTGGCTTCCATCCTGAGACTGACGGCCAGGCTGAGAGGGCTAACCAGGAGGTGGAGGGTAAGCTTAGACTCCTTTGCCAGCAGGACCCTGAGAAGTGGTCCTCCGCTCTCCCCTGGGTGGAACATGCCATTAATACTCTCCCTTCCTCTGCCACTGGTCTTTCCCCCTTTTACGTTGTGTTCGGTTATCAACCCCCTGTCTTTTCTGTTCAGGAACGTGACGCTGCTGTCCCTTCTGCCCATCTAGCGGCCCTCAGGTGCCAGAGGGTCTGGAGGAGAGCCAGACGGGCCTTGCTCAAAACTACGGCGGTCTATATTAGAAAAGCCGACCGCCGCAGGACCCCTCAACCCGACTACAAGGTGGGTCAGAAGGTCTGGCTCTCCACCAAGAATCTCCCCCTCAAGGCACAGTCCCGTAAGCTTGCCCCCCGTTTTATCGGTCCTTTTCCCATTTCCAAAATCATCAACCCCGTTTCTGTTCGTGTCTCCCTGCCCAAGTCCTTCCGTGTCCACCCCACGTTTCATGTTTCCTGTGTCAAGCCTGTGGTGACCTCTGGTTTTCACCCCCCTGTTCGATCCCCTCCTCCTGCCCGCCTTATCGACGGGTCTCCCGCCTATACTGTCCGTCGCCTCCTCCGTTCTAGACGGAGGGGCCGCGGCCTCCAGTACCTGGTTGACTGGGAGGGGTATGGCCCGGAGGAGCGGTCCTGGGTTCCCTCCCGCCATGTTTTGGACAGGTCCCTCATCTCTAGCTTTCACAGGCTCCATCCGGACCAACCAGGTGGGACGCCTGGAGGCGTCCCTTGAGGTGGGGATATGTCACGTTTCACGCCTGTTAGGTTAGATTTAGATTTTAGTCTCACTCTGTACAACACTGCTTGTTGTTTCTGGATTCTGTCCTGTCTCCTGTCTGTAAGTGGGTTTAGGTTTGTCTTCATTTTGGAACCGGTTTGTCCTGTCTCCTGTCTGTATGTGGGTTTAGGTTTGCCTTCATTTTGGAACCGGTTTGTCCTCACTGCTGCGCTCCTCACTGCTGCGCTGATTAGTTTCAAATCAGCTGCACCTGCTGCTACACCCTTTATAAGTCAGACTCTCACACCAGGTATTTGCCAGATAGTCGAAAACTGTTCACAGCAAGTAGTTATCCCGCGCCCGTTTCTGTCCCTCTTCCTGTTTCATGTATCCTCGCCTCATTGATTTCCTGGTTCTGACGTCTCGCCTGCCTGCACACCTGCCTCTGCCTTCTCCCTCTCGGACTGTCGTTTGCTGGATTAATGTGACTGACCCTGGATCGCCTGACTTCGTCTCATCGCCTGCCCCTATTTGGATCATCTGCTCTCCTGCGTCCTGGTGTGTTCCTTCATCTGCTGGATTACGTCACGCCTCGCTGCGGCCGGCTGTTTTCCTTCACCGGCATCAGCCCCTCCCCGCAGTGGACCTGATCAGCTGGAGTTTCTCCCCGCTGGACCTGATCAGCTGGAGTTTCTCCCCGCTCGGAAAACCCATCCATCTGTGAGACGGTTAGTGGTTATTCTCATTGACTGTTAAATATTAGTTTTCACCATCAGACCACTAACCGTTCTCCTCATCCTACAGACTCGTTCCAGCCAGTGGTCCCTGATCGACACCAGAGCCAATCAGAGCAGAACAAAGAAAATAAAAACTTTGATTTAATTGTCTAAACTTTTGTGGTGATTTTGGTCCGGTCATTTTGGGTTCGTGACATTATCTTCTCAAAGTAATCCTTCCATCTTCCTGTCACACTCTCCTCACTTGTTAGAACATTACCATTCATATCTTTAATAAGCCTACCTTGCTGCACATCCTTTCCAGCCTGATCCCTCTGTCTTGCCAATCGGTACAAGTCCTTCTCACCCTCTTTAGTGTCCAGTCTCGCATACAACTCATTGTACGCCCTCTGCTTTGCCTTAACTAATTCTCTCTTTGCTCTGTGTCCCATCTCCTTATATTTCTGTCTCCTTTCTTCAGTCCTCTCACTGTCATATTTCTTCTTGGCTAACCTCTTAACCACACACACACCCACACCCCACTGAACATAAGAGGATCTGCAGTGGAAGTGGTCTCCAACTATAAGTACTTGGGTGTACACATGAATGATAACCTCAGTTGGAGCAACAACACCACCAGCCTGATCAAGAAAGGTCATCAGAGACTCTACTTCCTCAGACGGCTGAGACGAGCTGGTCTGAGTAGCTCAGTCCTCACCTCGTTCTACAGGTGTGCAGTGGAGAGCATCCTGTGCTCCAGCATCAACGTGTGGCATGGAGGCTGCACAGTTGAAGAGAGGAAAGCTCTACAGAGAGTGGTGAAGGCTGCACAGAAGATGTTGGAGTCAGTCTCCCCACCATCACAGACATTTACACCTCCAGATGCAGGAAGAGGGCCACCTGCATCATGAAAGACCCCACTCACCCAGCACACACACTTTTTGCCCCACTCCCCTCAGGAAGGAGGCTGAGGAGCATTAAGTGTAGAACCACTAGACTGAGGAACAGCTTTTACCCTGAGGCTGTTAGACTCATGAATAAATAACCAGAATAATCACTGCAAAATATCACATCATGTTGCTGCTGATCTGTTTCATGTTGCTGTGTTCATTCGTGCCCATCTGCTCATACAGACTCATGTTCGTGCTGCTGTTTGGAGTAGATGTTTTTCTATGATATTAGTGCTTAGTGTATTTTTAGTTGATGTTTTTCTTAGTTCATATCTTAGATGTTATTACTGTTCTTCTCTTACATTTTATTGATGGATGTAACTGGGACCCTGTGTACATAATCTCGTTTCATCACATGTACCACATGTGGTGCAAATGACAATAAAGATTCTCTGACTCTGACTCTTTCTTTGAATGGCGTCCTGCACTTCACTATTCCACCACTAGGTTTCCTTATCATCCATTCTCTGTCCAGATGACACACCAAGTACCTTCCTACCTGTCTCTCCACCCAGAGCCTTTAACAGCTCCTCTCTGAATTTCTCACAACATTCTTCCTTGTTTAGCTTCCACCATTTGGTCTTCTTCTCTGATTTTACTCTTTTTCTCTTCTTCGCAACAACAGTCATTCTACACACAACCATCCGATGCTGTCTGGCCACGCTCTCCCCTGCTACAACCTTACAGTCTCCAATCTCCCTCAGGTTTCCTCTTCTACACAGAATGTAGTCGACCTGTGTACTCCTTCCTCCACTCTTATAGGTCACTCTATGTTCCTCCCTCTTTTGGAAATAGGTATTGACTATAGCCATTTCCATTCTCTTGGCAAAATCCACCACCATCTGTCCTTCCTGGTTTCTTTCCTTGACACCAAACCTACCCATCACTTCCTCATCCCCTCTGTTTCCTTCACCAACATGTCCATTCAGGTCTGCTCCAATCACCACTCTTTCCTCCCTGGGAATACTCTCTATCACTTCATCCAAATCTTTCCAAAATGTATCTTTCTCCTCCGCATCACATCCAACCTGTGGAGCATAACCACTGACTATGTTTAGCATCAGACCTTCTACTTCTACCTTCAGATACATCACCCTATCTGACACTCTCTTCACCTCTACTACATTCTTTGCCAACTCCTCCTTCAGGACCACCCCTACTCCATTTCTCTTTCTATCCACACCATGGTAAAACAGTTTGAACCCTGCTCCAATACTGCGAGCCTTGCTGCCCTTCCACTTGGTCTCTTGGACACATAAAACATCTACCTTTCTTCTCTGCATCATGTCAGCCAGCTCTCTACCTTTGCCTGTCATTGTCCCCACATTTAGAGTTGCAACCCTCAGTCCTACATTCTTCACTTTCCTCTTCTCCCTCTGTCACATTTGTCTTATGGAGCTACTGTCTGGTCACAGACTCACCAAACTACTTTAATCACTGGAAAGTCTCTACAATCGGGCCTTGAAAGTTTTATACCAAAAGCCATTCAGATTTCATCACTGTAATATTTTAGCTGTTTGGTATTCTAGAATTTTCATGTTTTATTAATAAATGTATTTAATAATTGATCTTCAAATGCGTAAATGGACTGGCACCCAAATGATTAAGCAATGGTTTACAGAAACTGCAGGGCTCCAGCAGATCGACCAGAGCAGCATTAAATGGCAACTGTTCCTTTTCGTAAAACCCCTTTTGCTCAAAGTTCTCTCTCTGTGAGAGGATCCACAATTTGGATCTCACTCCCTGTCAATTTAAAGTCTGTAACCAGATTCAACATGTAAAAAAAAAAAAACTAAGCTCTGGCTGTGTCAAAAACAGCATTGCACTCATGCTTAATATATGTTTATAATGTTTTAATCCATTTGTTTTACGTGCATGACTCATCTAGTTTAGAAAAATCCTTACGTTTTGAGATATGATCTTCCATTTATCTAAACAAATTTAAATGAGTGTACAGTTTGCTTTACCTCTGCTGCACCTCTGTGTAACTGAAGAACACACAGAGACTGCACCTGCTTCATTGTAACTATGAGGCAGCACTGCTCACTATTGATGCTGCAAGTTATATTCTGCCGCACCTCTTGTGTTTTTCAGCGTGCATTATGACCAATTAGAAAGAAGAAATATGTCCCACACATTCATTCAATTAGACAGACTGTAGAAACATCAGCATGTGCAGCACATGTGTAATCAAACATGTATATTGGTGATATAAAGAAAGAAAACAATGGGCATGCACCAACCACCTACTTCATATAATGGAAAAATCCTTAAGTTTTGAGATATGATCTTCCATTTATCTAAACAAAATTAAATGAGTGTACAGTTTGCTTTACCTCTGCTGCACCTCTGTGTAACTGAAGAACACACAGAGACTGCACCTACCTCCTTGCCCTCACTGCAGGACTTACACAGCAACCGCCTCACTCGGAAAGCCCTCTGCATGGCAGGTGATCCCACACACCCACTACACAGCTGCTTCAGACTGCTGCCATCAGGGAGGAGACTGAGGAGTCTCCAGGCTCGAACCAGCAGACTGAGAGACAGCTCTGTTCATCAGGCAGTCAGGATGCTAAACACTCTGCCTGCTCTGCCTCCCCTCCCATTTGAACTGCCTTAACACAAAAAAACTTTCTCACACATTACCACACAACACAAAGTTTTTAACACTGGACTCTGTGTCATCAAACGGGTTATTCACTAAACTCTCGGTCATGTGCTCATTCAGTTTGCACTACTTCTCATATTTGCACTAATGTTTGTATTACATCACTGCCTATAGTCATACTACTGTTTACATTCTCTGTTTACATACTACTGCTTACATTCAATGTTCACATTTATTAATACTGTTTACATTTATTACTACTGTTTACATTTATTACTACTGTTTACATTTACACTACTTTTATATCTACACCACTGCTGATACATATACAGTATTCTCTGACCAGCCTTATTTAAGGATGCCCAATGTGCCTTACTGCATATGCCACTTTTGCCTCTATACCAACATCAACTACTACCTCATACATATACTGTGTACATTAACTCATATGCTGCTTTGCCACTTTGCAAATGTCAATGCTAGAACCTTTAGTTTATTTTATAGTTATACTTTTTATACTTTTTTATACTAGTATGCAAAAACTCAGGACAGTATTATGTTCATTAAATGTTTAGTGTTTTAGTTTTAGTGTTGGTGTAAATTTTCATACTTTTGTACCACTATGCAAAAACTCAGGACAGTGTTACACTTTTACTATTTTATGCTTATGTTTATTATATGTTTCAGTGTTTTAGTGTTTAAATGGTTACTGTTGCACCGAGGGACTGAGAGAAACGCAATTTCAATCCTGTGTATGTCCTGCACATATTGCAGTTCTGACAATAAAGTTGACTTTGACTTTGAAACCTGAGGGAGATTGGAGACTGTAAGGTTGTGGCAGGGGAGAGCATGGCCAGACAGCATTGGATGGTTATGTGTAGAATGACTGTTGTTGTGAAGAAGAGAAAAAGAGTAAAACCAGAGAAGACCAAATGGTGGAAGCTAAAGAAGGAAGAATGTTGTGAGAAATTCCGAGAGGAGCTGGTAAAGGCTCTTGGTGGTAAGAAAGAGCTTCCAAGTGACTGGGCTACTACAGCAACAGCAATTAGAGAGACAGGTAGGAAGGTACTTGGTGTGTCATCTGGACAGAGAATGGATAAAATGGATAAAGACACCTTGGGTGTCCTGAAATGCGCTTTTAAATAAAATGATTATTATTATTATAAACCTGGTGGTAGAATGGTGAAGTGCAGGACACCGTTCAAAGAAAGAGGTTAGCTAAAATATGACAGCGAGAGGACTGAAGAGAGGAGACAGGAATATAAGGAGATGGGACATAGAGCAAAGAGGGAAGTAGCTAAGGCAAAGCAGAGGGCGTGCGATGAGATGCATGGGAGATTGGACACTAAAGAGGGCGAGAAGAACTTATACCAACTGGCAAGACAGATGGATCAGGCTGGAAAGGATGTGCAGCAGGTTAGGCTTATTAAAGATAGGAATAGTAATGTTCTAACAAGTGAGGAGAGTGTGACAGGAAGATGAAAGGAGTACTTTGAGGAGTTAATGAATGAAGATAATGAAAGAGAAAGAAGAGTATAGGTCATAGAAACTGTTTGGACCAGGAAGTGGGAAAGATTAGTGAGTATGAAGTCTGGAAAGCTCTGAAATGAATAAAGAAGGGGAAGGCAGTAGGACCTGATGACAATACCAGTGAAGGTTTGGAAATATCTTAGAGATAGCAGTGAGGTTTTTTACTCAAATTGATAGTGAGAAAATCCCTGAAGAATGGAGAAGAAGTGTACTGGTGCCCATTTTTAAGAACAAGGGTGATGTACAGAGTTGTAGCAAAATAATTAAGTTGATGAGCCACACAATGAAAATCTTGGAGAGAGTTGTGGAAGCAAGACTTAGACTAGAGGTGACTGTCTGTGAGAGCACCACAGATGCCATCCTTGCTTTGAGAATGCTGATGGAAAAATACAGAGATGGCCAGAAAGAACTCCATTGTGTCTTTGTGAATTTAGAAAAAGCATATGACAGAGTGCCGAGGGAGGAGGTGTGGTATTGCATGAAGAAATATGAAGTGACAGAAAAGTACAGGTATGTTAGACTGGTACAGGACATGTATGAGGACAGCAGGACAGTGGTGAGATGTGCTGTAGGAGTGACAGATAGCTTCAAGGTGGAGGTGGGATTGCATCAAGGATCGGCTCTGAGCCCCTTCTTGTTTGCTCTGGTGATGGACCGACTAACAGATGAGGTCAGGCAGGAATCCCCATGGACTATGATGTTTGCAGATGACATTGTGATATGTGGTGAGAACAGGGAACAGGTGGAAGAGAACTTGGAGAGGTGGAGGTATTCACTTGAAAGAAGAGGAATGAAAGTCAGCCGTAGTAAGACAGAGTACATGTGTGTGAATGAGAGGGAGGCCAGTGGAACAGTGAGGCTGCAAAGATCAGAGGTCACAAAGGTGCAGGACTTCAAGTACAGGTAGTCCCCGACTTACGAGCGCCCTGACCTACGAGCGTCCGACTTTACGAGATTATCATAATTAATAAAAATATGAAATTAAATGTTTTTTTTGTTTTTTTGTTTAAATGTTCTTAATTTCATGTGTACAGAACTTTGTTGCAGCTGTGGTTGTTTTAAATGGCTTTATAAATACGTAAAGTATCATTATTATTATTTTTTATATATTTGTAAGCATTATTTGAACAACTTCCTGCGGGAACCAGGAACCGGAAATGCCGCCTCCGCCATTTTACATTTAGTTCCAGTCTCTAGTTCCAGTCTCGGCACTCGGCAGCCGGCTTTGGAGGACTGTTTCTCCCATAAGAGGATGCCTCATACGGATAAATTAGCTGGAAACAGGCCTGGAGCAGCAGCTGCGATCGCTCCGCCGATCGCTCCCACCGCACGAGTCCAGTAGCTCATGGTATGAGCTAAGGCTAACATGCTAAAGCGGACCCCACCGGAGCTGCAGCCTCGACAGCCGGCTTTGTGCGATCAGAGGTTCCTGGAGCTCGCCTCGATGTCGGACTGGAAGCAGAAGATATCGGGGGACACCCAGCTAACTTGGAATAACAAAGCCGACAGCCTTTTTGAAGCTGCAGCTAAACTGGACTGCCCGTAACTGCGGACTCGGTGGGGCTAATGCTAACAGGTGCTGCTAATGGCGGCGCTCGCAGACGGCTTTCGGTAAGTTATTAAAACTTATTAAAACTTTTTTCTGGCTCCAAATGTATGAAGATAGCATACTAACAGTCCTTCCTGTAAAGGGTTTGGACAGCATGGTGCTACAGGAAGCCTGGGAGCTCGGACGTAACACAGCGGAGGGAGGCAAACAGCTCAGCTCAAAGTAAGAAATTACTTTTTATATTTTTTATTAATATTGTAAAGTATTTTAAAGTGTTAGGATAGTTGAAATGCTTGGTAACTGTTCATTACGGCACATGTACGTGCTCGTGCGGTATATAAAAGAAAGAAAAAGGGAAAAAAAGGTAGTCCCCGAATTACGAATTTTCGGTTTACGAGCAACTCATAAGTACGGAACTCGCTCGTAAGTCGGGGACTACCTGTACTTGGGGTCCACGATCAAGGCAAATAGGGAAAGTGGTAAATAAGTGAAAAAGAGAGTCCAGGCAGGATGGAGTGGATGGAAAAATGTTTCAGGAGTGATTCGTGACAAAAATGTGTCAGCAAAGGTCAAAGGAAAAGTTTACAAGACAGTGGTGAGACCAGCTATGTTGTAAGGTCTTGAGACAGTGGCATTGACAAAAAGACAGGAGAAATAACTGGAAGTGGCAGAAATGAAGATGCTGAGGTTCTACTTAGGAGTGACAAGGCTGGATAAGATCAGGAATTCATCCATTCATTCATTCAACCTTTATTTAGTCAGGTAAATCTCATTGAGCCTCGAGGGCTCATTTACAAAAGCGACCTGCTACAAACTAAAGAATGATGAACAGCAATGGTAGAATTTCCTTAAACAACAAACAGAAGAAAAAAAAACGTAGGAGAGAAATAGAAAGTGAAATGCAAAGTATCAAAACTAGCAAAACACCACAAGGTAGATGTACAAAATCAAAAACAGGAACATATCTGCAATGGTTTTTGCCAGGTTTCCAAAAGATTTTTAAAACCATTTAGGGAGGTCAGGGCCGAGAGCTTCAAATCTTTTTGTAAGATATTCCAGGAAGCAGGAGCAGAGTAGGAGAAGGCCCTTTTTCCAAGTTCAGTCCTCACTGACGGAACACTGCAGGTAATCATGTCCTGAGAGCGCACACTGTAGCTGCACTCACGCAAAGACATGTAGGAGGAGATGTATGAGGGCAGCAGACCAAGAAGTGATTTAAAGATGAAAATGTACCAGTGGAAGAGTCTGCGTGAGGTTAATGATGTCCAGTTAACCAGTGAATACAGGGTGCAGTGGTGGGTACGATAATCACAGCCAGTTATGAATCTTAGTGCACCATGATAGACAACATCCAACATCCGCAGGGTGCTTGTAGGAGCATTCATGTAGAGAATGTCACCGTAATCAATGGAGGGGAGGAAAGTCACAGATACAAGGCGTTTCCTAACATTCAGTGTTAGACATGATCTGTTTCTGAAAAAGAAACCCAGTTTAACTTTCAGTTTCTTTACTAGGTTTTCCACATGGAGTTTAAAAGAGAGCTGTGAATCAACCAGTATACCCAAATATTTATAGAATGACATCATCAGAGGCACAGCACATGTTGAACAACTGGGAGATAAAGTTAGGGAGACCAGACTGAGATGGTTTGGACATGTCCAGAGGAGGGACAGTGGGTATATTGGTAGAAGGATGTTAGAAATGTAGCTGCCAGGAAAAGGACAAAGTGGAAGGCCAAAGAGGAGATACAGTACTGTATATGGATGCAGTTAGAGAGGACATGAAGGTACTGTAGTTGGAGTGAGGACAGAGGATGCAGAGGACAGAGTGAGGTGGAGGAGGATGACTTGTTGTGGCGACCCCTGAAGAAGGAAAAGCTGAAAGAAGAAGAAGACACTGATAGCAGTGGTCTTATCCATGTGGAATCCTGACCTGCTGTAACTCTCTGGACCGGACAAGTTAGTTTCATAGACATGACACCATATCCTATCAACTCTATCATATCAATGTACCAGTTATTTATGTTCCTCACTGATTGTCACAGTAGGGGTGATTAGATGGGACCGGTGATATCACACATCGTAACAGGAGCAGAAGTATGCTGTAAAACATTCCCACAGGAGAGGTATTGATCATGAGTGCAAATAATAGAATTACACTGACAGCTGTAATTGATAGCAAGCAAAAAATAAAAATAAAAAGGTTAGTCCCTTGAATTTGGTTTCTTTTTCACTTTTATTCACCATGTCAATCCAATGATTTGGAGAACTTGAAAACATTATTTGGTATTATTATTTTAAATTACACAAAACATGTTTAAAGTTTATGACATTCTTGGTACTTTGCAATGTTTAGATGACAACCTAAAATAGTTCCTCTTAATCTTCCTTTATCGACACTTGATTTTCAGCCAATCATTTTTATTCCATTGTTTAGTTCCTAGATTTTTTTTGTCACTTTCACACTGAAATGCAAATCTATCAAAATATGTTGATTTTTCTTGTTACCACATCATTTCTAGAAATGTGTTCATCCACACAGAAACATAAATGACCCAAAACACAGAAGTATCTTTAACAGGCCTGTAACAGTGCTCTGCCAAAAAACAACAAATCAAAAGAGAAACAAGGTGTAAAACATATGCACAATGCTTTAATGCTAGGTGCAAATTGTAAACATGGGTTATAGCTTATATTAGAAGTGGAACTATGATGTCATTGTTTTCAAAATGTTGTGTTTTGCCAGTCTACACAAAAACACAAGAGTGGCATTTCCAAATTATTCTCTCTTGAACCTGTTTTAATTGTTCCTCCTCATGTACCACATGTGATGGAAATGACGATAAAATTGACGTGAACTTGAACTTTTTTTTTTGTTCAGGCTCCTAAAATGCTGTTTTTGTATGGATGTGAGTTTAATTTTGAAGGAAAAAGTATTGCACATTAATAAAACACTATTTCCATGTAAGACCATTGTGATTTACTTTTTTATTCTAGGCTTACAATGGCAAAAAAAACAATTTTAAAATGCAAATTCATTACTGTTTACCTTTTAGCTGAGTATGGTCAATAAATACAATGGCATCTCTTTATTAAGTGTTAATATGTTGTGTAACCTATACCTCCCCTCATTTCCGAAATACAGACAACATATTCTCTAAGTGTATTTGTACAGAACATGTGCAACCTCTTTGACTTTAAGGCTATCTAACATTTTCAGGGTGTTAGTTGTTTGTGAGCTCTTATTACAGACCTCACTGGTTCTCTTTGCTAAATGGAAGCAAATTACCAAAGAGGCATTTTCAACACAGCAGAGTGCTGTCTGTTTAAAGTATTTAAATGAGGTGTTAGGCTTTCACATAATTGTTAGTTATTCTGGAAGCAGTGCAGTGTAAGTTTTGTCTTTGTGCAATGCTTCATGGCAATTGCAATATTGAACACATTGACAAGAACCCACACACAAAGTGGCAGCTTGATATGGATTTACACAGTTTGAGATTTTAATGGATGCACCTGTAAATGTGTTCATTTTGGGGCACAGCTTTTCACCTAGATGTGCAATCAATGTTACACTCAGATGGCACATATTCAAATACTGTGCATAAGTATAACACTCTGACTGTCACAGAGCATGGGATATCTAAGACTTTGAACTGAACACTAATTGGTTAGCCAGCAGCACTTTTTATTTAATTAGTATTGTTATTAGTATTTATTCATAGTCTTTTTAAAAGGAAAAACACCTTATTTTTCAACTTAAACAAGACTTCCCACACTGAGCGACAGCAAGAAAGTGATAGTAAAACCAATTAGAGGGGAATCCGTTTGGAGCACATCCTCCCATTTTTCACTTCTTTCCGTTTTATTCAACTCTCCTTTCATTATTGTCACTCTGCTCTCTACTCCAACTGTTTCTGACTCCACTTTACCTGCAATTTGCTCTCCTCTTTCTGGCCAACTCTACCCTCATCTCATAGTTCTAACTGTGCAGGTGCTCAGAGAGTCAAGCGTGTTCAGCGTGCTACAATTGTGAAGTTGGCTGCTCAGACAAAAATCCACCTCGATCCTGAGATGACATTTTTAATCTAAGGTTGGTGATGATCTCTAGTTAAATTTACAAAATGACAGTTTTGTATTACATTTACAATGGACGACCCCTTGAAGACTCATTGCTGTGCTGGCATTGCTAATGTAACCTGATTGGGCATCAAATGAAGACATTTTGTGTTGAAACATCACATTTTCTTAGGTTCAAGAAACATTTTATGAATCAAATGAAGAAATTTTGTGTTGAAACATCACATTTTCTTAGGTTCAAGAAACAAAATTTTATGAATAAGTTTGAGAAAAATTAAAAGGTGAAAACACAGTTATGTGCCTACTCACTTTTTTTTTTTACCACTGATAGTACCTGTTGTGAAGTACTTTTAGCTATCATCACAGCCAAGTTTGGTACAATATGCATCAAGGTATAGCCGGATTTGTGTAGTTTAATGTCAGTTAGCCGTGGCAATCATCTTTAATTTGGTTAATTCCAAAAGTTAATTAGTTGTACCGTACGTGTGTATAATAACTACTTTCTGAGAATTTCATAGAAATTGATTCAGTGTTTTTACTAGATATATTTTTCTAACAGTCAAACAGGGCTGACTGGAACAGTTAATGCCAAACTTTTAAGAAAATAAGTTGCACAATGTATTGCACCGAAAGCATGTGTTTTGGATCAATCTCAGCTACGAACAAACCAAATCTGAGCACATTTTTTTTGTTTAACTGACTGAGTTGCATCAATTTTTGTGTTTTCCAAAGACCATTGGCTGTGATGGCCATCTTGAACTGGGCTGACTCTGTCATGATCATCGTTCTCTGCCACCTGCCATGCCCACTTACCCACTGCTAATCAGCACTCTTGCCTCACACCAGCTGCACGCTCTATTTAAGAGTCCCATCTACACTAAGCCTCTGCCAGATTATCAAACCCTTCATGGTATTATATATCCAGTCATTTGTTCGTGTTTTCTCGTCTTGAATTCACGCCTTGTCTTGTGGATTCAACCTCAGGCCTTTTCTTTAGGATTTACTTATCTGCCTGCTCCTCTTCTGATTTTGTTCTGCCCTTCTGACCCTGGTAACGATCACCCCTTCTGCCTTACAAATTTTGGATTATGGATAGACACTTGGATTTGTTTTAGGCCTCTGACTCTCCGTGCTTGACCCCTGTTTCATCTTTTGGACCATGACTCTGCAGCTGCTCTCTCACCAGTTACAATGATGTCTTCTCTGACAGGTACTGGTACTCTAGCTCCCTCATCACCTGCCTGAGAAGACTTGTTCCCATGACTGGATCCAGACTCCCACCAGCAGTTGCAAAATAATACATTTATTTAAACACTCGTGTTTTCTGGCTGAACTTTTTAATCCAAAAACCTGATCCTTGACATATTCCAACTGGTTACTCAGTTTTTACTCAGCTTTCATAAAGTTTGTTTAAAATCAGTTTAGTGACTCATGAGATAATTTGCAAATAATACAAAAGCAAACACACTTCCATGGGCAGGAACATTACTGCTCCACTGCTGTATTCAGTGGTGGGTGATAATAGTACTGTTTGGACTGATAAGAGACAGTAGGAGTCTTAACAATAGCAGCAGTGCTAAATGAGCAATAGCTCACAGAAAGCACACTTCACTGGTTTCTATTCCAGACTGTAATAAAGTTATATAAAAGCCATACTGTATTTTGAAATGTTATGAGATTTTTCATAAACTTAAATCTGAGAAACAGTCTCCAGCTTTAATACATACATTAAAAAGAAATTGAAATGCAGGGGTTTTAATCACAAAAAAGGAACATATTTTACATTTTACGCTAATCATTTTTTCCCCACTATGCCTTAGTTTTCTTTGTGATAGTTCTTGCTCTGGCTGAATGTTGATACATTGTGCCTCTTAGTAAGTGAAGGCATGGAAATAGTGTGCTGTCATAGCAGAGTCTCTTGTGTCATATTTCTGACTTTGACAGCCCAGAAACAGAGATGATGACTAAGTGTCATTATTCCAAAATTATCAAATATGCGCAGAACCAGAAAGAACCAAAACATTAAATCAAAATACCTAAATGTGTGAACCCCAAGACTGGACTACAAGAGCAGAATGCATTGATAAAAGCATATTTTGGAAAATTAATACCAAAGACAACTATACAATGAAATGGTGAAAAACGTAATTGCTATTTTTAAAATGAGCCTACTTCTAGGAGATAAAGTACGAAGGACATAAACTGCAGCCGCACTGAATATCAGTGCTTGCCAACTTGAATGATTGGGGATTAAATCAATTTTTTTTCTTATTATGCAAATTAAATTAAATAAAAATCATAGAATGTTGTCCATCAGCAGATCCTAAAAAGTTGGCGCTAAAATTATGTTCCTATTACAACAGTAGGAAAATGACATTGATGAACAGTTGAAATGTCAGCTGTATAAAGGTTACAACATTTTTATAGTATCAGCAGTTGAGTTGTTTCAAAACATTACAGGCTTCTTTATGGCAAAGGATATGTTAGTTGCACAGTTTTTCATGAGTAAAGACAATACCAGTACTATTTGCAGATATTTGAAGACGATTTCAAAGGACTCTGGACTAGTCTATCCAATCAATTTTGTAAAGAGGCTGCAGTCTTTTAGGAGTTGTGATTGTTCATGCAAGAGAATTTTTGGCTCAGTTTTCCAGAGAGCTTTACATTCTTGTTTCACTCGGTTTGACCTAGAGAAGGGTACATTTTAACAGAAAAATATGCTATAAGCTCTGCATAAAACATTAGGTAAAGTGAGTTAGCATGTAGCTTCCAAGGAGTTTATGGCGCATTCATTTTGCAAACCCACTTTGTCCTTTTCAAGATTGAGGGAGCTTACCCTGTCTTCAGGGAATAGTCCACATATATACAGATGCCAGTTCATCACAGCGCTAACAAAATACACAACTATTTACGCACACTAACTGTTAAGGTCAGTGAGAACACTCAATTCATCTTACTATCATGCAGGTTTCATTGCTCCAACGCAGCAAAAGCTGTAGTTTTTTTTTCTTTCTTTTCAGTGTTAATTATTTGGAGTTGGCAGGTTTTGATTTTGAATTTACTAAGGGACACTTCAGCATGTGACTGCTCGTGTAATCAAACCACCAACTCTTGCATTGGAGGAACACTGCTCTAACCACTCAGCCACAGCCAGCCCCAAAGGCATGTTGGAGGACACACAAACATCCATACCTTGCATGAAAGTGTCCCTTAAGGACCAGGGTTGCACAGCCATGATGTAAACTCTACACAGCAAATCATGTTTGGCTAAGATTTTAACCAGAAATAAAATAAAATATGCATGTACTCTTCAAAATAACACTCGCTTATAATGAATACCTTAATACTCACCAGACAGTAATTGGACACACTCAAATAATTATTCAATATTTTTGTAGAATAAATGTAAAATAACTGAACGGTAAATGTCTGCATTTATGATTTTGTTTTCTAATGATACCCAATTGACTTTTAAAGAAATCTCTTTCATTAACAATTTTCTCACTCTTGCACACCACATCATGTATCATTTTCAGCTTCCATGTCTGAAGGGTAAGGGGGGGATGGAGGGTCTTCAAAAAGTGCCAAACTGGGACTAAATAAATAAATAAATTAATTAATTAATTGTCCAAAAAAGAATCACTGGGGAGAATGTTTTTTTGTTTTTTTTTCAATAATTGCCATAAATATTTTGTAGGGTTCTAAAAAGAAACAGAAATGTAGGAAAAAAGTTCTAAAAGCTAAAAGACCTTAAAAATGCTTAAAAATTGCAATTGAATTTCATATTTTTATTTTAGACTGAGATAGCCCTGAAAGACAGACTGACTATTTTGTTGTAGAAAAAAAACATTTTTAACAATAGTATTTGTATTGAGAAAGCCCTCTGGATAGGGGTCGAAACGTCTTCTGTAACAAATAAAGTCCAGTTGATCTTGTATTGAACGCCTTTTTGATTTTATCATGTCCTGGACGACTGAGAATCTTCACCAGCAAATAGTATTTGTAAAAGTTTTTTATCTAAGTAAGGAAGCCAGATATGGTGACATTTCACTTAAGCCCAATTCACAGTTACTGCTAAGCTAAGATGCTACATAGCTCCTCTCAAACATCCTCCTAACATGTATACATGTTTAAGATTAACCCCCCAGTCAACAACTGCCCACACTAACGCCAAAAATACACCACACGCGTTGCAGCTCCGCCCCGCTCCGGTCCGACCTCCGCAGCAAATACGCACCCATTATAATCAATGACAGAATTTACACTGGCTCCGCACGGCGGCGGTGAGCTGCGGCGAGCGGACGGCAGTCCGTCAAAATTAGAAAATTTTCTATTTCTGCCGGACGACGGAGCTGTGCCGGAGTCAACTTTTGAAGATTACGTCGCACCAACAGGAAAAGGAACGAGCACAACTTCCGTATTTACAAAATAAAATCACCACGGGCGGACTAATCCTAGCTCTATACGGATTTATTTGTACAAAAATGCTGTCAAACTATCATTTATGACTATTCTATGACTAAACTATTATATTTATGACTATGACTACACCTAATAACGCAATACAAGAAATAAATAAATAAAAAAGTATTTTATTCTGAAATGTAAACATCACTTCCTGTTGCTCAAACCATGTCCTGTCGCTTATTTACGAGAGAAGATCAAGGCAGCCTTTACTGTTGTTCTCCTTCTTCCACCGAATGAATTGTTTTGTTCTGACTTCATTATTTATCACTTGATTTATCGCGCAATCTCGCAATTCCCGCGCATGCGTCTTGGAGCGGCGCATCCAGGCGGACCTGAGCTGAGCGGAGGCAGTGGACTTTGGACTCGCTCAGCTGCGACCTGCGGAGCGGAGCGGACACGGACCGCGTGTAGTGTATTTTTGGGGTAAGCTCTCTAAACTGGCAAGCGATCAGCACAGAGGTACCTCCACTTCCTCCACCTGTCAGCGTTCTCTACTGAGGCAGGAAGAGACACACAGAAACACTGATGCTGGTGGAGGGTTGGAGGTAAACAGGAAAACCTGGAAAACCTGGAGTGGAGTTTTAGTGGTTTGAGTATTCTCCTATTAATCAAGTGGAATGGAATTGTTCACGAAGAAATAGAAACCGTGCTGACTGAACTAATGTTTCATAGTAAAAGTGGGGGGTCCAAATAAAAAAAAATTTGAAGGTGTGTGTGTGGGGGGGGGGTGTCCCCATCACATATAATGGTTGCGACGCCTATGCGCATTCGCACGGGATAACCAAAACATGAGATTTAGCTGAAATTTACTGACATCTTCTGGATATGATGTTAATGGGCTGTGTTGTCATGACCGGGCCGGTCCATATAATGTGCTTAAAGGGGACCACACATGCAAAATTCACTTTTTAATGTTTTTTTTACTCAACTTTGGGTATGTACTTCATAAAAAAAACAGTCCTAAGGCCAAAGAAATGCACCCAGTGGTTTATTTACTCTAAGTAGATTTATTTGTCTGTGATAAAAACGGTTCGTTCCTCACTTCCTGCGGTTTGTGACGTCACAAACCGCAGCCACAACCCACCACAACCTGAGTCCAGCCCCTCACCTAGCAACCCCTGGTTAGGCTCAACCAGAGCCATATATATAGAGAGTTCCGACACTCTTTGATGTCGCCGACAGGCGGTCAATCGTTCCAAACAACGGCTATGGAAACCTTGTGGAGCTGCGCCCTCTGGCGGCGACGGAGCGCTACTGCAGGCAGCTTCAGACTGTAACCAGAGCCATGGAACAAATCGCCCCCTCCATGACCCACGTGACTTCCGCATTCCATTCTTACAATGGAACTCTATGGGAGTGTCGCAACTCTCACTTTATATGGCTCTGGGCTCAACCCACTTCTGTATTAAACACATGACTGTTGTTTTTCATGATTTCATCTCATCTTTTGTTTATATGTTCTTAATTTCATGTGTACAGCACTTTGTTGCAGCTGTGTTTTTTTTAAATGGCTTTATAAATAAAGTATAATTGTTATTTTTATGTTTTAGTTCAATTTTTAGTGTATTTGCGATCGCTCCCAACGCGCAGCCGGTAAAAATTAAACGAGCAGACCCCGGCGTAGGGACCGGCGGCAACGGGACCCTCTTCTGGCGGATGGAGCGGAGCTTCAACTGTACAGCCTCGCTGCAGCCTCGCAGCAGCCTCGCAGCAGCGAGGACCTTCTCCTTACGGATTAATTTACGGGAGACACTTGGTGAACTTTGTGTTGTCTTGACTGGAACAGCGATAACTCCCAAAATCGCCGCGTGCAACGAGCGGAGCTGGCGAACACCGGAAGAGGAACAAGCTAACATTAGCATCGGATTCGGGTGGTCTCATGCTAAAAGGAGCAGCAAATTGCGGCGCGCTCAGACGGGTTTCGGTAAGTTATCTTAAGCTAGCACTAACAGTAAGTCAAATGAGTAATAAAAAAAGAGCTAATTTTAAAACAACAACACATTACAGATACTGGCTGTTACAGAGGGCGTAAACAGATCTTTGAAGGGCGTGGACTTCAGAACTTGTATCAGAAACCGGTCGTTCAAAACGAAAGTTAAAAATGGCAGAATTAAAAAGGGTATAATTGATTATCTAAGAATTATTTTGTGTATTAAAATGAATTAATATTGTCAAGATAGCACACAGACATAACATAAAAATTTTAAAGACCTATATGTGGTCCCCTTTAATGTGTGGTCCTGGACGGTCTCAGGCTTTGATGTGGTTTTACAAATCAGCACTAAAGAAAACTAAAGAAGGAACAATATAAAATTGTGTTAATCAATTGTTAAGGAGGAGGCAGGTCCGACCGGACCGTTTAAGAGGTTTAAAAAAAGCCACGTTAATCTCAGCTGGATAGTACGGAAGCGTAGTGCTGCCACCTGGTGAAACAATTTTGGGGGGGGGGGGGCTTATGTAGTAATAACGTGATACGTATCACATTATTACATGATAAGTATAGATGTAGCATGCATAGCCAGGATTTCAGGAGAGGCGTTTTTTTTTTAATATAAAGTGGACCGAAAAATTTGCAACCTGCTCTGTGGCACAACTGTTAGCGCATCGGCTTTAGATTCCAAATTTTGTCCGGGGGACCCTGGTTTGATCCTGACCTGGGTCAACTTTTTTTACGTTTGTTTTTTATTTGATAAATCCAATTTCATTTTCAGAATTGGACACAGTGGATTTATTGCAGAAAGAATCAGGACCGTTTTTTATTTTATTTATCAAATAAAAAACAAACGTAAAAAAAGTTGACCCAGGTCAGGATCGAACCAGGGTCCCCCGGACAAAATTTGGATTCTAAAGATGATGCTAACAGTTGTGCCACAGAGCAAGTTGCAAGTTTTCAGGTTTACTTTATATTTAAAGAAACCACACCTCACAGATCAGCGGAATACCCTTCTGTTGGAAAGAGAAGATGGAGATGCCGCTAATGTCGAACCGGTTAACACCATAGACTTAATATGCCTGTGGTTAACAGAAACTCCTTTTTTATTTTATTTATCAAATAAAAAACAAACGTAAAAAAAGCTGACCCAGGTCAGGATCGAACCAGGGTCCCCCGGACAAAATTTGGATTCTAAAGCCAATGCGCTAACAGTTGTGCCACAGAGCAGGTTGCAAATTTTCTGGTCTACTTTATATTTAAAGGAACCGCCTTTCCTGAAATACTGGCTATGCATGCTACATCTATACTTATCACGTAATTATCACGTAATAACGTGATACGTATCACATAATACGGTCACAGCTGTCACTCGCTGACCTGCTGGTTGAAATGGACTTGCAACATGTCCAGGGTGTCCCCCACCTCTCGCACAGTGATGGCTGGACATGAGCACCAGTGACTCCCACTACCCATAAAGGAAGAAGTGGGTAAATATACTGGATGGATGGGTCAGTTGATCATGCACATGTCTCTGCACCTCTCGTCATCAGCGGTGAAGGAAGTAGCAGCATAAAAGCTGAAGCAAAAAAGAAAAATACATTTAAAATTGCTTAAATTAAAAAAAAAATTTAAGCTGAAGGGAGCAGCGCATTCATTTAAAAATGGCCTTGTTCTATATTTTTCCAAATGATTTTGCTTAAACAAAAACAAAAAAAATGCCTCATTACATGTCGAATCTGGTCCATTTCTGTCTAAATCACAGATTTGACTATTCACATTGGATTAGTATTATCACAGGACCTCGGAAATCATCAAAATATAGTAGGTA
>JBBPBX010019887.1:31485-43985 GCA_038048925.1 Garcialebias charrua | reverse complement strand
TTAGATGTTCTTTACGACATTTATACAACTTCTAAAAGAACCAGTGTTCACAACCAACAAGTGCACTGTAAAAATGTGCCACTGATCAGGACACTGTATGGCATACACAAAGAAGATCGAGCGAGTGGTAGGGTAGGAAAGATAAAATTGCTAAGAAAAACGAGTCAGAAAGTACCCGCAGGGGAAAAGGCTGTTTTAATGGGTTATGCCAGAAACATTACAGTTTCCCCAGGCACTTCTCTATTAGTTGAACAGGCAGACTCTATCTTACCTGGTGGATTAGTGTTCTGCAACTATGTTATGACAGCCCCATCGACAACATCTTTCAAAATCCCTATTTTAGTGAAGAATGAAAGAGCACATGACATCATAGTACCTGCTGCTCTAACTGTTGCTGAACTCTATAAGCCTCTAACAGTTTCAGCTCCTCAGTCAACAGTGAGAAAAAACCAAGAGTTAAGATCTCAGTCCGAGCTTACGCAAAATATTGCTTTATGTCAAAACATTGACTTACCAGTTAAACCTAGCCAGCTCAAAATTGACCTCACAGATACATCTCTTTCTGAAGAATGGAGAGAGAGAGTAACAAAAAAGTTAAGTTCGATGTCCGATGTGTTTGTTAGTCATGATTTAGACTACGGCCACACAACCGCTGTAAAACATAAGATACGCCTCTCTGATCCTACTCCTTTTAAACAAAGACCTAGGCCAATACACCCATCAGATTATGAGGCTGTCAGATTGCACTTAAAAGAACTGTGTGATGCCAACGTAATCCGTGAGTCAGAAAGTCCATTTGCATCCCCTATTGTGGTAGTAAAAAAGAAAAATGGTGAAATCCGGCTCTGTGTCGACTATCGTAAGTTAAACAATCAGACAATCAAAGATGCCTATGCGTTACCAAATATTGAGGAGGCTTTTTCGGCATTGACAGGGTCAAAGTGGTTCTCAGTCATGGATTTAAAATCAGGATACTATCAGGTTGAGGTTGAGGAGGAGGACAAGTATAAGACAGCGTTTGTAACTCCTATGGGCTTCTGGGAGTTTAATCGGATGCCACAAGGTGTAACCAACGCTCCCAGCACATTTCAGCGTGTAATGGAGAAATGTATGGGAAATCTCAACCTTAAAGAAGTTTTAGTATTTCTGGATGATCTGATTGTTTTTTCTACCACATTAGAGGAGCATGAAGAACGCCTTATGCGTGTCCTGGGGAAGCTCAGAGAGTATGGACTTAAGCTTTCCCCTGAGAAGTGTCAGTTCTTCCGAACATCAGTGAAGTACCTAGGACATGTAGTTTCTGAAAGAGGTGTCGAGACAGATCCTGAGAAAACTGCAGCATTGACAACTTGGCCAACACCTAAAAACATTAAAGAACTAAAGTCATTTTTAGGGTTTGCAGGGTATTATAGGAGATTTATTAGAGACTTTGCCAAAATTGCAAGACCCCTAAATGACCTTACCATTGGGTATTTTCCACCCAGGAAGGCTGCTAAACAGCGCTTCAAACACACCTCAGAAGTTGACCTAAAAAAACCATTTGCTGAAAAATGGACATCAGAATGTGATGAGGCTTTTAATACTCTGATTCAGAAACTTACCACTGCACCAGTTTTAGGATTTGCAGATGTAACAAAGCCTTATATTCTTCATACTGATGCAAGTTTGCTAGGATTGGGGGGAGCTCTTTATCAAGAGCAAGATGGCCAGCTGAGGGTTATTGCCTTTGCTAGCAGGGGTCTTTCAAAGTGCGAAAAGCGTTATCCAACTCATAAGCTTGAGGGCCAGTTTACACGGCGCGTATTTTGAGTGTAACCGTTACTTTCTCTTTGCGACTTTGCTTATCGCCTACACGACGCTGCTGGCCCCCCTCGATGACTCCGATGGTTTTTGAACCCAGCTCTCAAGGTGGAACTTTTTCGCAGACCCCCCGTTGATAATGTAAACATCTCCCGTGGAGCTTTTGTTTGAACACATGCACGCAGCACGCACGCGCAGACAGCCGGCATTTTAACAATGGCGGTGGACTGGACAGAGGACACACGCACCACTTTCTGAACTATAGCTGATGGAATATATTTTGATTCTCATATTTAATTATTCTACACCTTACCTGCATCTGTGTTGGAAGAGAGCCAGCTGCCTGGATCCAGTTGTCGCTGTTAACGAGGCAGTCGGACATTTCACGTGTCACGCTGCACTATAAGTCAGAGTCAGAGAGTCAGAGTCAGAGAGAATTTATTGTCATTTGCACCGCATGTAGTACATGTGTTGAAAACGAGATTATGTACACAGGGTCCCAGTTACATCCAACAACAAATGCAAGAGAAAAACAATAATAACATCTAGGATTAACTAAGAGAGACATCAGCTAGTAATACACTAAGCCCTAATGTAGTAGAAAAACATCATTATAAACAGCAGCACGAACATGAGTCATTATGAGCAGATGGTCACAGATGAACGCAGCAACAAGAAACAGATCAGTATCAGCATGATGTGACATTTTGCAGTGTTTATTCTTATTATTTATTTATTCATGAGTCTGACAGCCTCAGGGTAGAAGCTGTTCCTCAGTCTAGTGGTTCTACATTTGATGCTCCTCAACCTCCGTCCCGAGGGGAGTGGTGCAAAGAGTGAGTGTGCTGGGTGAGTGAGGTCTTTCATGATGCAGGTGGCTCTTTTTCTGCATCTGGAGGTGTAAATGTCTGTGATGGTGGGGAGACTGACTCCCACAGACTTCTGTGCAGCCTTCACCACTCTCTGCAGAGCTTTTCTCTCTGCAACTGTGCAGCCTCCATGCCACACGTTGATGCTGGAGCACAGGACGCTCTCCACTGCACACCTGTAGAACGAGGTGAGGACTGGGCTTCTCAGACCAGCTCGTCTCAGCCGTCTGAGGAAGTAGAGTCTCTGATGACCTTTCTTGATCAGGCTGGTGGTGTTGTTGCTCCAGCTGAGGTTATCATTCAAGTGTACACCCAGGTATTTGTAGCTGGAGACCACCTCCACCGCAGATCCACCTATATACAGTGGGGTGTGGGTGTGTTTGTTCCTTCTGAAGTCCACAATCATCTCCTTCGTCTTCTTCACATTCATGTGAAGGTTGTTCTCTTTGCACCAGCTCTCCAGATGTTCCACCTCCTGTCTGTAGCTGGATTCATCATTATCTGTGATGCATCCCACCACAGCTGTATCATCTGCAAACTTAACAATATGACAGCCTGGATGTGTGGCTATACAATCATATGTGAGCAGAGTGAACAGAAGAGGGCTCAGCACACATCCCTGAGGAGAGCCAGTGCTGAGGGTGATGGTGGAGGAGGAGAAGTTGTGGATCTTCACGGACTGTGGTCTGTCTGTTAAGAAGTCTAAGACCCAGTTACAAATAGAGGGGCTTAGTCCAAGTGTGGATAGTTTGTCTATCAGAGTTTGGGGGATCATGGTGTTGAAGGCAGATGTGAAGTCCACAAAGAGCAGACGCACGTATGAGTCCTTCTGATCCAGGTGGGTGAGAGCAGTGTGGACCACGGAGGAGATGGCGTCCTCTGTTGATCGGTTCTCACGATATGCATATTGATGAGGGTCCTCGTTGATGTTGACGGCTGTCTTGATGTGGGACATGACCAGTTTCTCAAAACATTTAGCGACTATCGGGGTGAGGGCCACCGGTCTATAGTCATTCAGACCAGTCACTGTGGAGCTTTTTGGGACTGGGATGATGGTGGCGGTCTTCAGGCAGGTGGGAACTGACTCCAGTGCAAGTGAGGTGGTGAAGATGTCAGCCAGCACCTCACAGAGCTGGTCCGCACATTCCTTCAGAACTTTCCCTGGGATGTTGTCTGGACCCGTAGCTTTATGAGGGTTGATCCTTCTGAGACTGCCTCTCACTTCTGCTGCGGTCACTTTGAGGTGCTCCTCGTCTGGTGATGAGGTGAGTCTGGTGCTAGTTGGTCTGTTTGGATCATCAAAACGTGCATAAAACTTATTGAGGGCATCAGGCAGGGATGGGTCCCTGGGGCATTGTTTGCTTTTGCCCTTGTAGTCTGTTAAGCATTTGATGCCCTGCCACATGCTCCTTGGATCATGTGAGGTGAACTGTCCCTCGATCCTCTGTGCATACGCGGCTTTGGCCTTCTTTATGCCATCATCCAGTTCTCTCCTGCACTTTCTCAACTCCTCAGTATCTTTAGACTTGAATGCAGTGTCCCTGGCTGCCAGCAGGGTGCGGACATCTTTATAACATACTAAATGTGCTATATATTAACAGTTTAACAATAATAAACAGTATTTATGTTAGCGTGGGAGATATTTACATTTATCTGAGCTAAATGAAGCTATCTGGACTCGTTACGTCATGCCTAACATGCTGCTGAAAATGAAGACACCAGGTTGATTTTTAATTTATTTATTTATTCAACACCACAAACTCATGTCACAAACACTGAGAATTAAATTGAACACTTTTAAAAACACGTTAACCGAACTTTAATGAACTGGACTCTGTTGTTTTCATCCTGGTGGAAACTGGACCCACATCCGAACCGCCGGTCCGCTTCGTGGAACAGCTTCGACCTCGCAGGAAAAAAATAAAAATAAAACCTCAGTTGGTTGTTCTGTGATCGAACTAAACACAAGGAAAGATTATTAAGAACATGGTTTACCTTGTAGCGCTGCTGTAAATCAGCTGATTCTCACGGACTAAAGTCAGACATGTTGACTCGGTTCCGGTCCAGTCAGCAACTGGTGTGCAGCTTGCTAGATGAAGCGGCCCCACTTGGTGTCAAATCTGTTGACTCTTATCCAAATTCCAGCTTTAACTTGTTGTTAACTTGTTGACAACAACTTGTAGTAGCTGAACTTTTAGCCAGAGAGGAAAACAGGCTGCCTCGTCTGCTCTGTTTACATCAGGCAGCAGTGGCACGCATGCGCAGTAGTGAAGGTTCCAAAAATCACAGCGCCATCTAATGGCCCAGCATGGTAACTACAGTAAATTCATGAGGACGGGGGGTGGAGGGGGAGAGGGTCGTATCCACAGAATTCGCCCATGTCAACGCAAAACTTTCAACCTAATTAACATACCCAAAAGTTGTGTTTCCCCCACACAGTGTACGTGTAAACAGGGCCTGAGTTTCTTGCTCTTAAGTGGGCAGTGACTGATAAGTTTTTCGACTATCTTTATGGAGCCAAGTTTACAGTAGTAACAGATAACAATCCTTTAACTTATGTACTTACAACTGCTAAACTAGATGCAGCTGGACATCGGTGGCTAGCTGCCCTCTCCACATTTGATTTTCAGATGCAGTACAGAGCAGGAAAGAAAAATCAAGATGCTGATGGTCTCTCTAGACGGCCACATTTTGAGAATGGACTTGATGATTCAACACATGACGAAGACCAAACCATAGAACATTTCATAGCTCACATTGCCAAAGGGACTGGTGCCGCAGAGGTTTCATCAGAAGTTGTAAATGCCATCTGTCAGAAACATCTGGCTAGACAAACAAACCTTGCACACTCTGAACCTGCACTGGAATCATGCCTGGTTGAATGTATTGCTGTTGACGTGCATGTTATTCCCCCTGAGTACACACATGATGACCTTTTACCAAATTCATGCACATTACCTCGCATGTCTCAACAAGACTGGGCTCTTGAACAACAGAGGGATCCGGCAATAAGCAGAGTCATTTCCATCTTAAAAGGTGGGAGGCGTTTATCGTACAGACAGCGACAGCAAGAGAACAGAGAAGTACAACTGATGTTGCGCCTCTGGGATCAACTAACACTGAGAGAGGGGGTTCTCTACAGAAAACGTGTAATCAATAGAGAACCATCTTTTCAACTGGTTCTACCCAAAAGTTTCAGGGAGGTTGCTCTGGAGGCTCTACATGATGCCGTTGGACACATGGGGGTTGACCGTACCACAGACTTGGTACGTGCCCGATTCTTCTGGCCACACATGTTGGAGCAAATTGTAAACAAGTTGCAGACCTGCGAAAGATGCATACGACGAAAGGCAAAAGCTGGATGGAGTGCCCCTCTGGTAAATATCCAGACTAGCAGACCACTTGAGTTGGTTTGTATGGATTATTTATCGTTGGAACCTGATAGCAAAGGAACCAAAAATATCCTAGTCATAACTGACCATTTCACCAAGTATTCGGTGGCAGTCCCGACACCTGACCAAAAGGCAAAAACAGTAGCCAAGGCTCTGTGGAACAATTTCTTCATCCATTATGGGTTCCCTGAGCGGTTACATAGTGATCAAGGTCGTGATTTTGAATCCAATCTAATCAAAGAACTTTGTACAATGCTTGGAATCAAGAAACGCCATACCATCCACGTGGAAACCCTGTGGAGAGGTTTAACAGAACATTACTGTCCATGTTGGGTACACTGCAGGAAGAAGACAAGGTGAAGTGGAAAGAGTTTGTACAGCCACTTGTACACGCTTATAACTGTACCAAGCATGACACTACCGGCTATTCTCCCTACCAACTGATGTTTGGGAGGCAACCTAACCTGCCTATCGACATCGCATTTGGATTAACCTGTGAAACTGGAAAAAGAGAGTCACACACGCAATATGTGAAAAACCTCAAGGAAAGTCTGACAGAGAGTTACAAGATTGCTGTGGATCATAGCACTAAAGCTGCTCTTCATAACAAGAAGCTCTTTGACAAAAGAGTGAGAGACTCAAAGTTGGAGACTGGAGATCGTATCTTGGTGAAAAATGTTGGATTACGTGGGAAGCATAAACTCTCCAACAGATGGAGCCAGACCATCTACCAGGTGGTGAAACAAGTGAAAGATTTACCTGTATATGTAGTGTCTCCTTTGGAAGCAGATGGTCCACAGAGAGTGCTACATCGAGACCTGTTGTTACCTTGTGGATTTTTACCACAAACTGACAATGAACCAAAGCCAGTCAAGGACAAGAAGGTGCCACGCTGTTCTTCAGGTTCTAAGTCTGTTGAGGATGGAAATAATTTTGGACTTCAGGGTGAAGAGGATCCCCTGGCAGAAAACGATGATGGAACAGATGAGGACTATTACTATCCTCCAGTTGTATTTGTGGATGGAAAACCTAAAAGAACTGAGGATGAAACAACCAACTATGATGTGCAGAACACTTCTGGAGTGGATTTGGGTTGTGCTAATACAACTTCTCTCACAAGGCAAGAGGATACGATGACTCGTATCATAGAATCCCCATCCAGATACACACCAGGAGTCAGTGTTGAAGAGTTGAGTGGAGATTATACACTGAATCCAGAAGCACCTCTGTTCCGACCACAAAGTTCTATGGAAGGTGACAGCAAGTCTACATCAAAATCTGAAATTGTGGCTGAGGCACCAGAGCTTTCAATATCTCAAGAAGAGAAAAGGGTGGATGAATTGGTTAGAGTTCAAACGCCAGATGACAACAGTCACAAAGAGGAGAGTGATCAAGCAGAGGACGTGGAGTTGAGACGATCAACAAGACAGCGGAGTCAACCTAAAAGACTGACTTACCCATCACTGGGCAACCCTCTGGTTGTTGTTATGCAATCAATTTTTGAAGGATTAGATAAAGCTTTTACGACAGCCTTAAGTTCTGATTTTATACCTGCTATTTCACAGTATCAAACTAACCTAGTGGAGACTGTGTAATTGAACATGCAGGGACGCATGAGAGGTTTGGGGGGGAGGATGTAACCCCCATAAACTATGTTGATTTGTCTGTATGTTTAATGTGTTATCTTGTAGTTCTTAGAATGTCCTGTAGAGGGCCCTAGATCCAAATTTCTTCTCTGTGTTAAAAAAAAAAGGAAGAAGAAGACGTACTTAACGTCTCAGCAGAATTAGAGAAGACAGAGAAATGACAGAGTCTGTAGATTAAGCACGTTCCAGCAGAAGTAGAGAAGTCACAACTCATATATGCTGCTGTTCTACGAGAGAAATCTGTTAATTTCAAACTGGATAATGTACATTTTGTTCCGGGATTTCTCCGGTGAGTCTGTTGCTTTATTTTCAGCTGTGTTCTTGGGCAGAATGCCAAACGTTGCTCCGTTTTTCTGAACAGAAAGAAAAAAAACAGACCGGATTATATTGTGTCACTCTGTAATTAACAGTTCAGTCCAGAAGTAGGAGGGTCCCGCCGCCATCTTTGTTACTCTGACTGAAGTCTGGAAAGAGGAGGGACTGCACTGCTGGAGCCGCTTGGACAACAGATAAGCTTATTGAACAAGGAAAAAAAAGAAAAGGGGGCCCCCAATCTTTCAAACTCACAAGCTATATGTTCATGAACATATTTTCTTTAACTGACAATCTATGTGCACATTGACTGAACTGACTGAATTGTATATTGAAGGGCTAATTGGAATTTGTATTTTTTTTAAGAGAAGTAGTTCTTTTAATGAACTTTTAACAAGAAACCTACCCTTATTGTTTTTTCTGTTTATTTTTATTTGTTTAGGGTGGACAATTTAAGTTCTTTAATTAATCTGTATTAAGATAATAAGTTTCATTTGAATTATTTTTTTGTGGGGAAAGAAAAATAAATTTGAGTTGTTAAAACTTACTTGCTTATTATCCTCCTGTGTAATCCTAGAACCAAAGTAACTTTACTGCTGAGGTTTATTATTAATTAAATTAAGTAGTGGTTACAAAAACAAAACAAAAAAAGAAAAATACGGAAATAAAGAAAAATAACTTTAAAAATATGGTAGCAATAGAGAATACAGCCCAATATTGTTAGAAAACATATTGGTACCTTGTACTTACAGCATAAGTACTCAGTAAGTACAGGCTAACAAGTCACTTCATAATGTGGCTATTTCCTACAAGATAGATACCCGCTGGACTGTATTATTTATTACTAGAATGGTAAGCAGAGATTCATGATTTAAACATTTAGCACTTAAAATTACAAGCATTTTATCCATGTATCGATCTACCATGGCACACCTGGTTATTTACCTCAGAAAGTATGAATAAATACTTCATCCTAGCGTTGGTGTCAGCCAGTGGTTGACTGCCATCAGCCTTCTGGCAAAAAACAAACAAAAAAGCATAGCACAGCACGACAGCACAGTTTATATACCTGGTATGTCCTGGTTGTGTCACGTTGACTTTTCCCTGAATCAGTCAAAGATAATTTTATTTATGCTTTACAAATTGTGCAAAAAAGTTTGGCCATTCAGAAACTGAAACATCTCAATGTGAGCAGTTGTTGACCAATACAGAAATACCATAATAAATTCTAAGTTTTTTTAATGTTTCTTATAGAAGAAATATATTTTTTTGCTTTTTAGGTTGCGCTCATTCAACTGATGTCTGGAAATATATGAAAACTGTTCAGTCTCTCTTCATTAAGCACACCCTGGTGTTTCCAGAGAAAAGACCAGTTTATATTATATTGCTGCAGTATTGATGAAGTGGTATCGGCGCAGAATTTAACAACCAATGAATCCCTGAAAAAAGTTGACATTTGAATATTTGAACAGATTACCACTGATTCAAAGTTTTCCTACTGAAAGGTTGTTGCATAAAGAGTGTATTACAAAATGAGTATTGTCTCATGACCAGGGAACAAACCTTTTTCACTCTGCAGTCCAAGAAAAAGTTTTATTCCCTAATAAAGTCTGAAAGTTCTGTTTAATTAAAAGGCCTAGAAGAGTTGTATTAAAGGCCACTCTATAATCAAACATTGGGTCTGAGCCAGTAAATAAAACTAATCCCAGCAGCTCTCCCTCCTTCTTCACCCAAACAGATCTGACATCTGTGGACAGGTTAAACCAGGTGTGGCCTGTCTCAGGCCTGGGAAGCCTGGGGTTAGAGTTAGACCTTAATGCAAAAGGACGGATGTGTTCTGTGCAGATTGCTGACACTAACGTGGCCTGACACGTGGAGCCTCCAGTGCTGATGGCGGTATTTGGACACGTCTCTACTCTGTAAGTCTTTTCTGAATTGCCTCCTCACACGGAAAATTGAATTAGAAAACAAAAAATGTGTCAGAAATTTACCTGAGAAGCAATTTGTTTTACATTTCTTCCCTCTGGTAGATTTTTTTGTTGTGAAATTTTGCGAACACCTGCCTCAGAAGCACTAAAGTGGAATGACAGACTGACACCTGAGCTCCAAAATTGTTAAAGCAAGTCACTAAAATTAATTTAAGTCATGTTAACTGTTGACATAATTATAAAATGTTTATTTATTCTCAGCCTTAGACAATTCTAGTTTAAAACTCTGTTGAGAAAGGTGGTGAGCAACATGCATTCCTTCAACAAACCCAGAGATTTTCTTTAAAACAGAGGTCATCATATGGAAAATATCCAAATTAATAAATATAAAGAAAGATGACAACAACAACAACAAGAAAAGCTCCCAGCAGGAACACAACTCATCTTCTGGCATTTGTTTTGGGGGCATTTGGAGACTTTGGTGTTAGTCTGCAGTGATTTTAGGAGAATAATATCTTCTTTGTGGCCAAAAAGAATCCACCCAAGGATAATGATGAAAAAAAAAAAAAAGATTATTTAGCCTGAATTCCTTTACACACATTTTCACTCCAAAGTCACAACTTTTGCAACACTTTTTTTGTGTGTGCCGTTCATTTGAAATGTAATATCTGCTCACAAATCTCTGTACAAATCCCTACTGGAGTCATATATGAAATTTGACACAGTAATCCCACATGAAGCCAAACTCTGTGACCTTTCACAGCCTGTCCAATCCACACTCTGAATTTACAGCTAGTTTAGTGTTTCAGATTTCATCCCTCACGTTGTACTTTCTCTTATGTCTCGCCAACGCACAGAAATACTTTTTATTCACATAATGCTTCCATATGCTCCGCAAGTGCCCCGAGCGTATGGTAACCTGGGCAAAAATCCATCCCAAGAATACATACAGAAACATGAGGGACTTTAATGGCAGCTTGCAGGAAGGACTGCAAATTGCCACAATACAGTAAATCTGGAACACACAGCTGGTCCATGCCTCCTAATCTGTTTCCTGAATACTGATGAAAGCACAATGGCTTAGTGGTTAGCGTTGTTGCCTCACAGCAAGAAAGAGATGGGTCCAATCCCCTGTTTGGCCTTGGGGACATTGCATGTTCTCCTCATTTGTGTGGTTTTCTCCAGGCACTCTGGTTTCCTCCTCCAGTCCAAACATGCACAATGTCAATGTCAATGTCAATTTTATTTATATAGCACATAAAAACAACCGAAGTCGACCAAAGTGCTTTACAGTTAAAAAAATAAAATAAAAACAGAGTAAAATGCATCTAGTGCCACTAAACATAATAAAGCTATCAGTAAATACACAACAACAATAAAATCTGCTCATAATTTGATCTCACATTCTGCGAGGATCAAATGCCAAGTAAAAGAGATGAGTCTTAAGTGAAGATTTAAAAGTGTCAACAGTCTGAGCGGTCTTTACTTTCTCAGGTAAACTGTTCCACAGTTTTGGAGCAGCAACCGCAAAAGCCCGATCACCTCTGGATTTCATTCTGGATCTGGGGACATCTAAGAGAAACTGGTTGGTAGACCGGAGTGCTCTTACAGGAGTGTAGATATTAATAAGATCACATAAATATGATGGGGCCAGACCTTTTAAGATTTTAAAAACAAGCAATAAAATCTTAAAATCAATTCGATAGCAGACAGGGAGCCAGTGAAGGGATGCCAGGACAGGGGTTATGTGTTCATATTTTTTAGTTGAAGTTAAAAGACGAGCTGCTGCGTTCTGGACAGATTGTAAACGATGCAAAGATGATTTGTCTAAACCAACATACAGTGAATTACAATAGTCCAAGCGAGAAGTAATAAAAGCGTGAATCACCTTTTCAAGGTCTCTGAAAGAGAGACAAGACTTCACCTTGGCAATGAGTCTTAAGGGCGAGATACACTCGAGCGTCCTCACGATACACCAATACGCAGCGTACGTACGCTGTGGCAAAAGCGTAGCCCCGCGTAGCCCCTCAGGGCAAGTACGCGCAAAAGTATTTTTTTACTACGCATACGCGATGCATACGCGATTCGCATACGCGATGCGCGGTGTCTGACCTAAACTTCCCCGGCGCCGGACTGTTTTGTATGTTACACAAATGAAATAAATTCCTCTTTTTTATCGCTGATCGGGCCTTTTCTTTTGTTTTTTTGCCTAAAGTCAAGTAACCGCTTCTTCCTCCGTTCACTCGATGAATGAAATGAATGAATTCAGGTCCTACCTGGGTGCGCGATGTTTTATATATTCCCTGGTGGGCTGTGGGCTGCAGGAAAAGCACTCCCTGTTATTATTTTTATTTCTGAGAGAACTTTTTATAACATATATAGTAGAAAGACCGTATCAGAACACCGCAGAAGTCTGAGCGAGCTGCTCATGATAGGTTTCACTTTGAGCTGACTGAAATCTGTCAATCATTTCAGTAGGCGTGTCAAAGTGACCAATCAGCGAGCTCAGTTGAGTCCTCTCCGTGCTCAGCTGCTCATATTACAACAAGGAGA
>JBBPBX010019887.1:19126-30996 GCA_038048925.1 Garcialebias charrua | reverse complement strand
TCAAGGTGGAACAATGTTTTAATCATCTTTGTTTTATTTTTCTTTATTTAAGGATCCCCATTACGGTAGTCTTTACCTTAGTAAATAATGTTCTTCTTGGGGTCCACACTCACAAGCATTACAAATGTTACAATCAATACAACTCAAAATCTCACAAATAAAAAAAGCCAAGGGACACAAGAACAAGTCACTGACTAGAACAAGTCCAAAAAATTGTCCAAAAAAAAAAGAGAGAAACACGGTCACATTTCACTCATAGATTGATAAACTTGTTCAGTTTAATGTTTTTTTCAATGTGTATTATAAGGTTCTTTTTAAAATCATCTTGATCACCAATCAATGTTATGTCAGAAGGCAACATATTCCAGTATGAATGGCTCATTCTGCACAGAGTCGTTTGTCTGAGGGCGGTAGATCTGGGCAGGGTAGTGTACAAGTATCAAAGAGCCAAGTCTTGTATTAAAACCATGTCTGTTAGAGGGGGGGTGATAACTGTAAGGCCAAAAGGTTGATCTAAAATCAACTTATGTAAAAAGAAAAGAAGGCTGTCTACAAGTCTGTCGTTGACCTTCATCCACGACAGGCTTTGACGCATGAAGTTAACATTTTTTTATCCAAGTGCTAATCTTGCAGCTTTATTATGAACTATCCCTATATCTTTTTTAAATCACTAGACCAAACAGCAGGACAGAAGTCAAGTTGACAAAAGGACTAAAGACTAAGACTAATTTTCTTATGTCAAGAGACATAAAATGAACATTGCAGCGAATTATTGACATGTTTCTACTCATTTTAGTCACGAGCTCACGTATACGTGAGGACCATGATAGCATTTGATCTATTATAACTCCCGGCAGTTTGACCTCTTCAACTTGTTCTATTGATTGTTCGTTTGAAGAATTTTGCAACATTTAAGTTAGTCTGATAGAATAGTTTAGAGTCAAACATCACACACTTTGTTTTAACCTGTTCTCACACACACACTCACAGACAGACAATAGTTCTTGTTGTAGCACCTTATATACCTGATCCAAACTATCAGAAGATACGTGTGTAGTTGTATCCTCTGAATATACCGTTGAGAATTGCCTTACTCTGTATATGTCATTTACAAAAATACTATAAAGCAGAGGACCTAAGCAGCTGCCTTGTGGAATTCCACAATGACGGGTCACAAAGTTTGAACATATACCATTAAACATAACACATTGCTTCCTGTTACTGAGGTAAGTACTCATGAAGTACTGATTTCTTTTAAACCATAAGCTGATAGCTTCATACGTAAACACTGTTGAATCTGTTTAAACACCACTCCTTCCAACAACTTACCCAAGACAGGTTAAATGCTTATGGGCCTGTGTTTTGATCCGTTAGACACTGGAAGAACTTTTGAAATTTTCCACAAGTTTGGAAAAACACATTCATTGACATCTGGACAGATTCTTGGGTCCAGAGAACGTGACTTAACTTTGTTAAACATTCATTAAAATACAAATTAAAAATGACACAAAGGCTTTGATATGAAGTTAGCTGAGAGCTTAAGAAGCCTTCCATATTGTCTCCTCCACAAGGTTTATCACAACTGTATTATTACAAGCAGCTTTTCCATTTCATCCTCTATTATACACTTAAATAGTCCTCCATAGTCCCCACCAATTATTACTACACTTCTCAAATTCAGTTTGATAATACTGATTTTTCTTTTGCCTATTTAATTCTGTTACTTTATTCCTGAATGAGCGATGGTCTCACCAATCTGCAGGAGTACCAGACATTACCACTCCTTTCATTTCATCTCTCTTTCATACAGCCATAGGCGTAATTTACACGGGGGATGGTTTTTTTTTGACCCCCCCAATAATTTGATCCGGTCATTTCAACCCCCCCAATAAAATGACATCATTTCGTCATTATACATATCTTACATCAATAATTGATTTTCTTTATTCATTCAAATTTTTTAGTAAAATTGCTGCATGTTTTTAAGCAAACTCCCTGAGGACTGACCCCCTCCCCTGCAAATAATTTGGTATCACCCATCCCACCGGCTACAGGAAGTCACGTGAGTCACGGAGCTGCTCATGAAGTTGCCCAGAAGTTTCTACATGCATGTGTCCGAAAAAGGCCTCCTTTGGTCGGACTGATTACTCTGGCTGCCCGCTCCCTGCTATGGATGAACAGGTAGCTGTTTTTGTTTGCAAGATACCACTCATAAACCACACCGCAGATTTTTAAATCCAGCTGATTTCACATTTGGTTCAGCTCAGGAGCCCGTCTGCTGTAGTGAGGTAAGAAATATATTTTTTAAGCGTTTATTTAACTAAATTTAAAGAAAGAAAGCTCCGGTTTGACCCGCCTGGCGCCTGCATAAAAATCAGCGAACTTTTTTTTTTTAAAATCCAGCTGATTTGAACATTTCGTTAAACTCAGGAGTACGTCTACTATCACCCATAAGTCAGCGAAGAAATACTGTATATTTTTAAGCGTTTATTTAGCTAAATTTAAAGAAAGAAAGCGTCCGGTTTGACCCGCCTGGCGCCTGCATAAAAGTCAGCGAACTTTTTTTTTTAAATCCAGCTGATTTGAACATTTCGTTAAACTCAAGAACACGTCTTCTATAAAGTCAGCTTAGTAATATATTTTTTCTCGCAAAGAAATAATTGTTTTTACCGTGTTTCTTTGTGAAGTTCTTCGTACTAGCTGGGTCCTGTCGCCGCCATCTTGATCAGGACAAAGCTGACGCGTCGCGTGGAGATGACGCGTATTAAACACCGAAGCGTATAGTGTACAATTTTTTCGTGTTTATTGTTAATCACAACCCCCCCAATGTTAGACCTAAAGTTACGCCCCTGCATACAGCGTCTTAAATCTTCATCCAACCATGGAGACCTTACAGATCTCACAGATAATCTTCTTACTGGGACATATTTATTATTACACACAGCTGGAAATAATATGCAAATAGTATAGAACACTAGCTCTCTCGGTGTAATCTGTAACACATCATCTGTATACGGTACATTTGCTGTCTCTTTTATGAAATCATATTCTGAAAAAGATTTATAAATTATTTTATACACTGCCTGGCCAAAAAAAAAAAGGCTCCACTTGGATTTAACTAAGTCCAGGGGTGTCAAACTCATTTTGATCTGGGGGCCGCATTCAGCTTAATCTGATCTCAAGTGGGCCAGACCAGTAAACTCATTCCAAAATTACATAGAACGAACAGTAAGTCCACTTTTTTCGTTGTATTAGTGCATAGAAGAAATAAATTATAAAAATCTTTACATTAAATTACTCAGTTTAACATTTATTTAAGACTTAAAACACATTAAAAAAAACTGATCACAGTGATTGCACAACGTTTTAAAACATTTAGTCAACAAACAGTTTTATAGGAAGAAGTCAATTTTTCTTGAAAAATCCGACACTCTGTGTCGACTTTTCTCTTTTTTGACAAGGGCATTCCGCTTATGAGGGTGCCCGACTGTCCGTTCCAAGAGAAAACGCGGGTAAAGCGATTGAACTGACTAAAACACTGCACCTCTGGGTCCTAGAGGCACTGTGTTTGAGTTGGAACTGACTAAAACACAGCGCCTCTAGTGGACAACATAGGAACTGCAGATTTTTAAGAAAACGCTTCTTTTTAAAAAAGTATTCAGATTTATCCTCGGGCCGACTAAACGCCCTGGCGGGCAGGATCTGGCCCGCGGGCCGTAGGTTTGACACACCTGAACTAAGCAAATAGATATGAGCCTCCTACTGGATAATTACCGGTACTGGGTGGGTGATTATCTTTCAGCTGGAAACAAGTTATTTAACTCCAGCTGGTGCAATGAGTTGCTTCTCATTTCTTAAACAACCATGTTGAAAGACACATTGTGGTCGTGGAAAAGATGTCAGTCTGTTTGAGAAAGGTCAAATCATTGGCATCAAGCAGAGAAAACATCTAAGGAGATTGAAGAAATTACAAAAATTGGGTTAAGAACTGTCCAACGCATTATTAAAAACTGGAAGGATAGTGGGGACCCATCGTCTTCCAGGAAGAAATGTGGCCAGATTGTGATCGACAATCACTTAATTGTTTGGTGAAATCAGATGGAAGAAAAAAACAACAGTAGCACTCAGGGCTGTGTTGAATAGTGAAAGTTAGAACATTTCCACACGCACGGTGCTAAGGGAACTCAAGGGACTAGGACTGAACAGCTGTGTAGTCTTAAGAAAACCCCTAATCAGTGAGGCTAACTAAAAAAAAGGCTTCAGTTTGTTAGGGAGCACAGGTTATATTTAGCTGTTTTAGCAGTTGAAAAACGTGATGCATGATGGGACAAGACAACATTCCTCTGGTGCAGGGCATATTTAAATGAATTTGCATATTTATATGGAGGCGTGTCAAAGGCGGAGTCGGCCACTCTGTCATGTGCGCTCAATTCCACGTTGATTGTGATGTACAAAAGCAATGTGCGTGGATTCCGGCGTACGCACAGTTTGATACATCTGGATTTTTTTTGTGCGTACGCCATTTTCTGGATTTGACCGTACGTCACTTTTCAGTAAGAAGTCCACGCAAGTCTTTGTACATGAGGCCCCTGCAGAGGGTAATCACTAGATCAGGGCTATTCAACTGGTGGCCCTTCCAGCCCGTGGGTGACTTCAGTGATCATAATGTTATTGCTCTGAAAAAAAAATAAAAAAAATAAAAAAATAAATAAAAAAATAAATAAAAAATAAATAAAAAAGTTCCTACGACCTAGCCTGGTTAAAACCAGACCCTTGTACTTCACTTCGCTTTGTACTAGGGTCTGGGACCTGTCCCATAGACACCGATTTCTCTGGTAGATTTTTGAATGGACCAATCAGAGAACGGAAGGCGGAGTTTTGTTAGTTTAGCCTGGCGAGGTCCAGGCTATAAGATAAATAGCTCAGAAACCACTCGGTGGATATTTTTACTGCTACCAGTGTGTAATTATATAGCTCTAATTTACTGACTGTTGGCCTAAATGAAACATTTGAGATAAAATTCGATTTTTTATCATTTATTTTCGTAGCGCACCCGAGGCTGTTTGGAAAATGTCAAACCGAAACTATTTAAATCCAGCAGATTTGACCATTTCGTGAATTGATTTAGGAACTGTTAAGCTCAGGAACACTTCTGATATAACGTCAGCTAAGAAATATATTTTTTCTCAGCAAAGAAATAATAGTTTTTTACCTTGTTTTGATGAAAATTCCTTCGTGGCGGCAGCCATTTTAACTGACGACGTCAGTCGACGTCGTTCAAAACTCCGCCTTCTGTTCTCTGATTGGTCCGGTCAAAAATCTACCGGAGATATCCTTGTGGATGGGAGAAGTCCCAGACCCAGCAGTGAAGGGAAATGAGAATTGAGCGGAGCTGCGTAGGAATGGCGAGGGCCAGGCTACCTACGACCAGGCCTAAAGTAATACATAAAAGAATTGATCTCTACAATTGATTAACTGTTAGAGTCAACCAAAGTTAAAATGGCCACCACAACCACCTTGATGTGAAAAACCTAAACATGGCTGTGACTCGATCAAATTTTAGCAACAGCGTGCAAATTAAAACAGGTGCGTGTTGGTCTACAAGAGAAGTTTGCAGCGTTGACTGGCTGTCAGCCGAGGGGAAGTCTGACAGTAGAGGAAGTGTTACGTGTACAGTCATTGTAAAGGTGCCTCAAGGGTTAAATGCCCACTGTGTGAAAACAAAACTTTAAAATGTTGTTTCCCCTTCTGTGTTAGCCAGTTCTCGTAAAGTTGATGGCAACTTCTTAAATGTTACTCCCGACAGTTTTTCACAGTCATACGGTAAACTGAGCAAACAGGGACAGAAAGATCTAATCGTTTAATATCACAACTACAAGTATGATCAACGATTATCAGAATGACTGATTTCAATCTTAATTAACCTCTTTTCTATGCACAAAATAAGAGCTCACATCTTGTTTTAAAGAAAAAAATGTGCATCTTATAAATGTTCAAGTTGTTTCATTTATTGTTTATTTGTCACAAATTTGTTTTGAAATGTACATTATGTCGATATTTCCTCCAGGATGTTTATTTTGTTGCTGCAAAAGTTAGTGCTTCTGATGCAAGAACTACTGTTTCAATATAAAGAGATGTGTCTGTCGCCCTCTAGCGTCTGCTGTCAATACTACAACTGCTGTAATACTGACAAACACTAGAGGGCGACAGATTACACTTTACAAAATGAAGTTCTAACTACAGTACAGTATTCAACCTTTATTTACACAGGTTAGTGTCATTCAGTCATGAGGATGCAAGATAACGCACAACTTTAGCATTTCAGTCCGTCTAATCTTGCCAACATGTCTTGATTCTCAACAACAGTAAAATCTAATCAAAGCTCTAGCTTTCCTCAAAGGAATTTAAACCAGAATCATTTTTTTAGGATGAGAAGGGACAGAGTTACAGGCATTTTAGTCAAATCTTGTAAATTACATTATGCACAATCCCATGCAAAATTAACAGATGTCACAACATCTCAGAGTATGTTCACTCGCTCAGCTACATCTAACTTTAGCTCAATGTCTGTCAACATGACTGAGTGACAGTCATATTTTAAAGAGCTAAGTTCAGTTAAATGTGATTTACTACAAAAGTTAATCAGTTGTAGATGTACAATCAACAATTACTTTCTGAGAGTTTCATTAAAATCTGTCCAGTGGATTATGAGATAATTTGCTAAGATGGACAAAAAACATGGCCCTGTTGCCTTAGGTGGCAGATGATAAATATTACATCATCAAATGTTTAAATAAGTGTTTAAACAAGCTAACTTTCTTTACTGAGAAGCTTTAACTCATTTTTAAAACATTATAACTGTCTATCTCAGAGGTCTGGGAGGAGAATACCTGTTTTCTCAGGGTACAGACCAAAAACATGCATGTTAGGTTCATGGGTAACTAAACTGTCCCTGGGTGTGAGTGAGAGAGTGCATGGTTGTCCCTGTGATGGACTGGAGACATGTCCAGGATGTCCCCCGCCTCTCACACAGGGACAGCTGGAGTAAATAACAGGTAAAGATCATGGATGGATGGACTTTACTTTTTTTTTTTTTTTTGACACTAGAAATATTGTCTACCGTTTTGAAAACAGTTTCAAAAATGTGATTACTGTCAAATTGGGAGTTCCGTCCAGGAAACACGCTGAATTTAAACAAGTGGAATCATTAAAACGGTCGTTGCTGATGCAAAAACATGACTGTGAGTAATGTCAAATATTAAAGGTTCTAAAAGTCGACATAAAATATGAGACTCCTCCATGTCTTTTCAACAAATCCTCATCTAAAACTGGCATCACGGATCGAAGCCCCTCTTCATCCTCATGCTCAAACTTTTGTCATCTGTGCGTCCGTTTGTGAGGGAGTTATTTAAAACCCCACAGCCCAGTCTTGCAGTCATATCCTATAAACTATAAACTATCTGATAATTGATCAATGTGAGCCGGAGATGCACGTTTGTTTCACCAACACTTATTGTCTGGATGTTTCACAGAGGTTAGATGAGAGGAGTAAAATCTGAACATTGTGATAAGAGCAACATTAACGATGGAGGAACTGACTTCCTTCCATCTTTATCTCCTCATATGAACAATGTTTAACGTTCCTGACTACAAATACAAATGTACAGATCTGCGTGGAGTGGAGCGCTGTGTTCACATGGTACATTTACTAGGGACAAGGAGGATGGATGTTCCACGATGAGATGATTTTTGTCCAGTGACCTGTGGGGACACACCTGCCACCACCAGGCTGACCAACCTGTTGGCGACTCCCAAACTTTTTCACTTCCTACTCATAAAAACAGCAGAAGCTTGGGACACCCCAATGACTTTTGATTAAAAATACAAGTCTTCAATTAGGATATTAGAATACTGACCCAGAAGTATTCAACATGAAGGCTGTGCAGACTGATCACATTTGTAGTTTTGACTTTTGCTCTGAATGAAGATGAAATCAGTAGATTAATAATAAATTAAAAAACAAAATCTTACATAAAATATATTTTACCGTAATCAAATTCCACTTTGCAACTTTGTTCTCTTCTTGCCTTGCCTCAAATGAGCTACAGCTGTGCAGGAGGGAGGGGGACACACACACATAAACAGCTGGTTTCAGAAATTAAATCTGACACTTTTTGTCACAAATCACTCCTGAAACTTTTCTCCATCCACTCCATCCTGCCTGGACTCTCTTCTTCACCTCTTTACCACATTCCCCATTTTCCTGGACAGTGGACCCCAAGTACTTGAAGTCCTGCACATTTGTGACCTCTGCTCCTTGTAGCCTCACTCAGGGCTTAATTTGTAGACGGATCAATGCTGGAACGAGATAGTGGGCGGGTCGACGGAAGTGGACGGAGCCTGTGGGTCCTCCTCCCCGTTACATTTTTTAATAAAGTACCGGTAGATGTATTTCCTGTATTTTGGTGCAGCCTATTTTAATGGGTTGTTAAACGTCTATCTACATTTGTAAACACTTGATTGGAGAACTCTTTTAGAGAGCAACAACAGGTTGTGTGTGAATAGAGCAGCTCCGACTCAAGCGTCCTAACACCCCGCCCCCAGCAGCACTTCATGTTTCTGAGCCCAACTCTTTGCTGGATTCATTCCTGCACGGTGCTCCTGCTGCTCCAACCTCGGTTGTCCAACTAAGGACAATCCATCCGTCCATTTGTTTTATGAAAGTAAACTGGACGGTCTTTTCCACATTTTGATGGCTGTTATTTTGACAAATTAGTGATGTTGCTTTGAAACGTGATGTAATGTGAATAATACACATCAAAGCAAGCCAGCTTGCCCGTCACACTCTGGGGGTTACGGGATGGATTCCTGGGGCGAGTGGAAGTTCATGTGTCTGTCAGTCCTGTCTGTGGAGGATGTTGAAGATGTTTACATAATTGGATTTATGGTGGCAGGAGCTTTACTTTTCGGCATCTGTGGAGCACTGTTCTATCAGAAACTGAGGAAGACTTCAGCGTAGGGGTGGGCGATATGGCTCAAAAATTATATCGTGATATTTCAGAGCGATATCACGATAACGATAAATTTCGTGATATAAAATCAAATTTATTTATTTGACAAAATTAATTTAACATGTTGCTTTGCAGTATTGTAATTTTTTTTAAAACAACAAGGGTTAATTTGACTGAAATTACTTTATATAGTAAAGTATTCAGTCAGTATAAAAATAAAAAATAAAAAAGATCTGTTATTTAGATTGAAAAAGTCTGCACAAAATATAATGGACTATCTTTAGGCTTTTAATACCTAGTAGTTCTTTGACATTCTTGTTAGGTCTAAATTGTTTTTAATTTTTAACTGGCTGTTTTTTATTGTTATTTTTTATTGTTTGTTTTATTTCTGTATTGTTCAGCACTTTGTGCACCTTCTGGCTGCTGAAAAGGGCTCTATAAATAAAGATTGATTGATTGATAAACAAAAACCACCACAAAAACTAAAGTTCAGGTGTAGTTTCCTAAATCACTCTCCATGTAAAATATATTATTCTTTGTTTCTAAAGAGTGACACGGTCGAAAATTTGTTGACGGTCCCTAACGTCTCTGAATAGGGGCAGACTCAGCGCGGCTGCCCGAAATCAGACTCCATGAAGTGGACTGACGAGAGCAACGCACCGATGAAGACACGGAGCTCGACAATCCAACTTCCAACTTGAAAATAACTTCACTGTGGTTTTCTCTTGGTCCGTGGAGAGCCGCGCGTGTTTGTAGAGACAGTTTTCAGAGCGAGGGAGACCAGCCCGCAACGCGGCTGCTCAGTGGGGTGGGGGGCATTTGATCCTCTACCTGCTGTTCAGAGCAGGGGACAGAAGCTGACACGACGCGCGGTTTGTTTTTATCATTTTAGCTAACGTGTTACACCAGTACAGACTGGTGGAAGAGAGGTGCGCAGTTCAGTTTGAAGCGCTCGGTTGGGGGGCGGGGCGTCCTTACGTATCACGTCATGAAATTAGCATATCATGATATCTTTTTTTTGCCCGGGCAAGCTATTTTTACCGGTATTATCGTAAACGATATGATATGGCCCAGCCCTACTCAGCGGCCATTACTGCCATGTCTAAGCTTCCACGTCAGAGTGAGAGTTTGATCCGTGCCGTGACCTCAATAAATCAGCTGCTTTACAAGCTTAATTTGAAGGTGGAGGCGATTTCTGAGAATCGCAGGCCACCCGCGGGTTTTGGGACTCGTCAGCGTGGTGGAATCAATCTGGATGAGGATTCATAGCAATGGATCAGTGGAACGGATTCCAACAATTAGACCATATTGGATTTGGATCGCCCAGATGGACACTCAAGGCTGCAGGAAAAGTAAACTGTCTGTCTGAATAAAATCAACAAACAACCTTATCTTAATCTGACTCCCAAAGCAGCCTTGGAAATGGGCTGACTATATCAAATTTCTCCTGGGTCATGAGTAACCGAGGAGCTGGGCAGGAGCGTGTGCGCGAGCTGGTGCGCCTGCTGCAGCTGTAACATCCACTCCACAGACTGGTCAACGTCTCCTCTTGTTGTATTGGCCAGAAATAAATGTGCCATGACTTTGGACTTTTAGATTTGAGCTGCTGGGTCAGAGCAGGATCCAGCTCAAATAAAGCACTGGCTAAAACATCATTTATGATAAAAACAATCAGTATCTAAATAATTCATTAATTTTGGGAAAATAGCTTTCCCATAAAGGCGAGCCTGTGACTGGAAAGGCACCAGTTGACCCCCCTGGACTGACCACATGGAAATGTGGGTGGGAAAGTGATCCACACCTGCCTCTACGGCGAAGCCTCCACCCTCATTTGCCCCACTCTGGGCGCTCAAGGCTCTTCTCTTGTTTCTGTAAATAATCCCCAGGCCCCACACTTGAAGCTGTGTGACCACAGTGAGGTCTGGAGCCTGGCTTTGCAAACCACTGGAATATAAAGACTCCAGCAGGTCTCCTTCCATAGTTCAAATAAACACTTATTTTAAGGAAAGCATACAGTAAAAAGCTGATGGGTGAAATAAAAACAAGTACAACAATGTATGTAGAATTTTTAAAAATTAATGAATAAAAGAACAACACACTAGCTCAGAAGCTGAAAAACTATTATTCGGCTGGGAAATTAATGGACACAACACAAAGATTTAAAACTGCGAAATTCTTCTCTTTTTGTTTGTTTGTTGTTCATCGGAACACACAAAACTATCCGAGGAGAACAGTTGAGTGAGAAATGTACTTACAGAGTGAAAACCGCGAAGGCTGAGCAGCTCGTGCATCATTCCGCCGGCGGAGGCTGCAGCTTTTCAACGAAGAAGAAACGTCGGCGGCGGCAAAGGGAGGCGACGAAGAAGAACGAGCAGAATGCTAAACAGAAAATAGAAGGGACGGTTTTTGTTCAGTGGACGTTAAACCTGTTAGCTCGCACCACCACGTCTGAACCGAGCTGCTTTATATTAGTTTAACCATGACAGAGCCCCAGTCAGCGCTGTTACTCAGGAGACAGCTCGCAGGTGAGTAAACCTTGTGGGGGACAGCGATGTGAAACGATCGTGTGTTGGCGAAAACTGTTTTCTTCCGTCTTCCACATAAACGGTCCCGTGACATTTGATCTACGTGGTGAATGTGAACAGTGGAGCTAAAACGCGTTGTTGTGTTAAAATATAAACGTGTGCTTCGATGTAGCAGGCTGTTGATGAAACCCGCTGTCACAAGTGCCAACGACTCTCTACTGCCAGGCAGGCTAAAGCTAGCTGTAGCCGAGTCGGCTCGATGTGTTTACATGTGTTTCAACAGAAATATCACGCTGTGTAGCATGTCGACACATGACGTTTCCTGCTTATTATC
>JBBPBX010019887.1:3784-18917 GCA_038048925.1 Garcialebias charrua | reverse complement strand
TTTAGCTACGCTAATAATAATAGCCACCCTCCAAATGCAGCAACGTTCAGCCCGCACCATGTAACTTTTAGACGTAGTTTGTTAGCACTAGTTTACCCATACCATGAAATCACAGGTTGAATTTCTTCTGCTTCTTTTTGCACATAACTAGATCTTTTGCTAAATCTCTCAAGAAGTTAACAGAGAAGCTACATCCCCTCTTATAAAAACTAGTCTGTTTTGATTTGGGTTGAGGTACAAACTACGGATCAGTGACATATTTGAAACAACTCAATTTTCCTCATGTGACAGTCATTCTTGTCACACAGAAACAACAATAAATCAGAAAACACAAAACGTTAAAGCAGCTGTGTGACTGCTTGTTGACAGCTGTGGGTGTCGGTTAAAAGCTTAAAATCAACCATTTTGTAAGAGAGCCAAATCAGATAAAGATCTTTTTCTTTCAAATCTTTGAGTTTGACAAACGAATACGAATGCCAGCAAGTTTATTTTATTGTTTGAATGCCAACCATTTGTGGAATTTCTTTAAAATAATGTAACAACATTTAAGATTGTAAATTGACATGCCCCTATTATCTGTAATTGGTTTTAAATTTACAAACCGGATTCCAAAAAAAGTTGGGAAACTAAACAAATTGTGAATAAAAACTGAATGCAATGATGTGGAGGTGCCAACATCTAATATTTTATTCAGAATAGAACACAAATCACAGATCAAAAGTTTAAACTGAGAGAATGTATCATTTTAAGGGAAAAATATGTTTCAAAATTTCATGGCATCAACAAATCCCAAAAGTTGGGACAAGTCCATTTTTACCACTGTGTGGCATCCCCCCTTCTTCTTACAACACTCAACAGACGTCTGGGGACAGAGGAGACCAGTTTCTCAAGTTTAGAAATAGGAATGCTCTCCCATTCATGTCTAATACAGGCCTCTAACTGTTCAATCGTCTTGGGCCTTCTTTGTCGCACCTTCCTCTTTATGATGCGCCAAATGTTCTCTATAGGTGAAAGATCTGGACTGCAGGCTGGACATTTCAGTACCGGATCCTTCTCCTACGTAGCCATGATGTTGTGATTGCTGCAGAATGTGGTCTGGCATTATCTTGTTGAAAAATGCAGGGTCTTCCCTGAAAGAGATGACGTCTAGATGGAGCATATGTTGTTCTAGAACCTGAACATAGTTCTCTGCATTAATGGTGCCTTTCCAGACATGCAAGCTGCCCATGCCACAAGCGCTCATGCAACCCCATACCATCAGTGATGCAGGCTTCTGAACGGAGCGTTGATAACAACTTGGGCTATCCTTGTCCTCTCTGGTCTGGATGACATGGCGTCCCAGTGTTCCATAAAGAACTTCAAATCGTGACTCATCTGACCACAGAACAGTCTTCCATTTTGCCACACTCCATTTTAAATGACCCCTGGCCCAGTGCAAACGTCTGAGCTTGTGGAGCTTGCTTAGAAATGGCTTCCTCTTTGCACTGTAGAGTTTCAGCTGGCAACGGCAGATGGCACAGTGGATTGTGTTCACTGACAATGCTTTCTGGAAGTATTCCTGAGCCCATTCTGTTATTTCCTTGACAGTGGCATTCCTGTTTGAGGTGCAGTGACGTTTAAGGGCCCGGAGATCACGAGCATCCAGTAGAGTTTTACGGCCTTGACCCTTACGCACAGCGATTGTTCCAGATTCTCTGAATCTTTTGATGATGTTATGCACGGTTGATGATGATAACTTAAAAGTCTTTGCTATTTTACGCTGGGTAACACCATTCTGGTATTGCTGCACTATCTTTCTGTGCAACAATGGTGGAATTGGTGATCCTCTTACCATCTTGGCTTCTGAGAGACACTGACACTCTGAGAAGCTCTTTTTATACCCAATCATGTTGTCAATTGACCTAATTAGTGTTAATTGGTCTTCCAGCTGTTTGTTATATGCTCAATTTCCTTTTTCCAGCCACTTATTGCTACTTGTCCCAACTTTTTGGGGATTTGTTGACACTGTGAAATTTTGAATCAACATATTTTTCCTTTAAAATGTTACATTTACTCAGATTAAACTTTTGATCTGTCATCTATGTTCTATTACGAATAAAATATTGACATTTACCATCTCCACATCATTGCATTCAGTTTTTATTCACAATTTGTTTAGTGCCCCAACTTTTTTGGAATCTGGTTTGTACATCGTCCATTACTGCAGAATGTCTAAATTTTATCCAAAATTAGTACCTTGCTAATTAGTAGTTTTCTTTATATTATGTAGATTTACAAAAGTTGCAAGCATTTGAGATTTCTGTCAAAAGGCAAGGAGTTTTATAATCCAGGTTTATGAATAGTAGTGTATTGCTTTAATCTGGCAACAGCCGTTAATGTTCAGAGGTGCAGTTTTATTTTTGTGTTAGGGTAGGAGTTGCAAAGTAGTTGCAGGATGATCCTGAAAGCAACCCGTTAACGTGGTTCACTGACTTGCTCCTTACACAACTTCCAGGCAAAACCCCCAAAAAATGAATGTTAGCTAGGAGCTCCGTAATCATTGTGAATCTACAGTACTATGAGATAAGCCAGAGTTTTTAAGCTCTGTGTTTGTTTTGTTTTGATGTAGAGTTGAACAAAAACCCAGTGGAGGGATTCTCGGCAGGCCTCATTGAGGACAGTGACCTCTACAGATGGGAAGTCCTTATCATCGGCCCTCCAGACACGCTGTAGTAAGTCTGAGTTGTTCGGGTGTGCTTAAAGAACGTGAACACCTCATGAGCTACCTGTTAAGAAGTTGTTGTAATGTTTGTCTATTGATTTTTTTCTATATATATTTTGTCTCCACAGTGAAGGTGGTGTGTTTAAAGCTCATCTGACATTTCCCAAAGACTACCCACTCAGGCCACCTAAAATGAAATTTATCACAGATATTTGGCATCCTAATGGTAGGTGAAGAAGCACGACTGTTTAAAAAATTGTTGTTGTGTAGAAAGTAGAAAGTATTTGAAGGTGTAAATACAGTACTGTAGTTTTTTTAGTTTACAGTCTGTTTTGAAATATTAAAAATGACAAACTTTTGTATAATGCATATTATACACCTAAATTAGTGTGTTAATTATCACCTGCTTTTAACTTTGATTACATTAAAATAAACTGAAGACAAGTCCTAAAAGTAGATAAACAGAACCCAGTTAATCAAACAAGACTAAAATATTATACTTGATCATTTATTTATTGAAGAAAATGATCCAATATTACATATTTATGAGTGGTAAAAGTATGTGAACCTCCAGGATTATCAGTTAATTTGAAGGTGAATTTAGAGTCAGGTGTTTTCAATCAATGGATGATGATCAGGTGTGAGTGAACCTGTTTGATTTAAAGAACAGGATCTATCCAACTCTGATCTTCACATCATGTTTGTGGAAGTGGATCATGGAGGAACAAAGAAGATTTCTGAGGAGTAAAAAAAAAAAAAAAAAGAGTTGTTGATGTTCATCAGGCTGGAAAAGGTTACAAAAGCAACTGTAAAGAGTTTGGACTCCACCAAACCACAGTCAGACAGGTTGTGTGTGGAGACACAAACACAGACTGGCTGGTTATCGTCTACTTTCTATGGAACAAAAAACACATGTAATGATAGAAATGATTACAAATACAAACCTGAACAGTAGAGCACGTAAAGACTGCAGCAGCTTGAGGAAACCTTGACCTCCAGCAGTCTTAAGTTTATAGCAGCAGAACCAAGATGTACTTCAGCAAACCCAAACCAACCCTAACTATAAGATTTATCAAAAAAGAAAGACTTGAGCCTAGCCTTAAAAGAAGACAATGGGCCTCATGCACGAACCGTTCGTACGCACAGATTTGTTCTTAAACTGTGCGTACGAGTGATTTAGGATCATTTGCGGCATTCAACAATGTTTTCGTATCCTACGATTTTTTTCAGATACGAACAAAATTTACGAGTGGTCCGGACCTGTCGTATATTTTAGGAGCGTCAGTCTGCTGTCATCCAGACGGAATTTCTCCACTAATAACTTCATATTTCGTTATTTAGAAAATATTTAGAGTTTAAAAAAGTCACGCACCACAATTGTTCTTGACAATAGGTTCTGTTTGAAGTCGAATTATAATTTTAAATGTAATAATGACTAACGGATTAAAGTATTTAAATTAAAATCAATTTGTTATCAATGCCGTTTTCTAACACTACAATATCAATATGAAGATCTCAAACTGAAACCAACTTAAATTATGAATTAATTTAAGTTTAATTTGTCTCGGTAACGCAGACTTCGGTAACGCAGACTTTACATTGACCTCCTCCTGTTGCAGTCATAGCTGTCAGATAGCTCAATCAGTAGAGCGTTGCGTCGCAGTGCCGAACCTTATGGGTTCGAGTCCCACATGGGACAACGTTTTTTTTCTCCTTTTAATTCATTCCAGATTTAAAAAACACAAGAAAACTATTTACAATACAACAAGAAATGAAGCATAAAGTCTTTTTAATCTGGAATGAATAAATAATCTAAAGAAAGAAGGAAAAAAAATAGTCATACCTTGTGGGAATCGAACCCACGAGGTCTCGATAAGCAGTGCAATGCTTTATCCAGTGTGCCACCACGTCGCGTGTATATTTCAAGGTCCACATTTATTATAAACAAACATTCTTTGGCTTTAGTTGGTCATTTACTCCCATGAGTGACGCTGCTAATAAGGACAGATTTTCTTTTCTTGACCTCAGAGAGCAGAACTTCAATCTCCGCACCGGTAGAGTTCTTCTTTTTTACTTTTCGCTGTCATTTTATGAACGAACACGTTTTGCCTCTGAGGCAGGAAACGTAGCCTTATATGGTGTTTTGAGGGGTGGGAATTATGTAAATAACCTCTCCGCGTGCACGCGCAGGTGGATGGAACAGGTGGGATCCATCAACTTTACGCAGCCATTTACACACATTTCCTGTGGATAGAAGGGTTTGTTGAATCTGACGTGGCATGTTCGTACGAACAAAAGTAGGAGAAATTTAGGATAAAAATACGAACATTTTCGTGAATGAGGGCCATTCTGTCAGCCTCCCGGACAGAAACTGGATATTTACATTAGAGAGGAGCCTGGTAATTGGAAGCCCTGACTCCCATTCTAACTTTGAAACTCTAGGAACCACAATAAACCTGCAGTCTGGGAGCACGGTCTTCTGTTAGGAAAATATGGAACTTTAAGATCTGTAATATAAGATGGATTTTGATTGTTGAGTGTTTTGTATGTTGGAAGTAAAGTTTTATAAAATATATTCTGAAGTTGACTGGGAGCCAAGAGATAGAAGCTAAAATGAGATAAATATGATCTCTCCTTGCTCTCTTCAGAACTCGTAGCAGTGTTTTGTATCAACTGAAGACTTAAGTTTATTGGGACTAAAAAGTACGGACTAATACAAAGTACAACAGTTAAGCCTAGAAGTGATAAATGCATGGACTGTTTTTCTGCATCATTTTGAGATCGTTCAAAGATTATTGTTCAGGTGGAAGAAATCAGTCCTGGTACCGTATTTTCCACTAAAAGTGGAAATATCCATGTCGCTTTGCCGTATACGTCGCATCTATTATGTGTCACTGCTGACAACCCAGAAATGTGGGCCGGTGTGCCAAAAATCGATTGGCTGCCAAATGGTGGCCGTGGGAGCGTGCACGGGAGGACTTTAACAAGAAATTAATCAGATTAACACTTAAAAACAATTATTTGTTTGCTCTAAATTATAGCAAAGGTGTATCTCAGTTAGAAAGGCGTAGAAAGGCCTTCCTTTAACCGAGGAGGAGGCCTCAGATTCCATCTTTCTAAAACATACAGTGCAGCACTGGGGTTGATTCCCAGACGTCTTGCACCTGATGAGAACAGAGGAGCCTCGTTTGTGAATTAGATTAACAAGACTTTGAGAGGTATCTGCTATTAAGGGTGAGGTGTGATTTGTCAATTTACATACAGCAGGATACAGTATGTGTGTCTTGTTTCAGTCTTTGAAAAAAAAAAGAGCCTTACTTCCACATGCTGTCTTTGAATTGAGTAAGCCACTCGGGGTGAGGTGCGATTTGTCAATTTACACATGTGTGTGTGTTGCCTCTGCCTTAAATTTACATAGAGGTGTGTGTCTTCCTACAGCCTTTTAAGCATCACTACCAAACTTTCTGCTCATTGAATTGATAAAGCTCCCCAGATGGGAAGCGAAACGTCTTCTATTACAAATAAAGTTCAGTTGCTCCTGTATTGAACGCCTTTTTTGATTTTATCATGTCCTGGATGACTGAGAATCTTCACCAGCATGTATCTCAGTTGAACTTTTACTTAATAAATGCACTTTAATGGTCAAATTAGCTACATTTTGCCGGGGTGGTGCAGCTAGTTTGACTTGCTCCAAGCAGCGAGCAGAACGAAGGTGGGGAGACTATAGTAAGCCGATGAGTCATTAATAGCTGGTGAAGATTCTCTGTCATTCAGGACATGGTAAATTCAAAAAAGTTCAAGACAAAAACAAAAAACTATAATAAATAAAGTCCAGTTGTTTTTGTTTTGAACTTTTTTGAATTTGTCATTATAGCCATGTTTACCTATTACATGATACAACAGCATGCCATACAGATACTAATACTCTGCTGCCATCTAGTGGCTGAAAATGGTGGTGTTCCATATTTTCATTGTCAGAATGGATGAAAACAGTCATATCTCAGCCAAAATTTGGTTTATAAATATGGAAAAAAGTCCATAAATACATAGCTTCGGCCTATAAGTCAGAGGGCATGTAAATTATGCAAAAAATGTGAATTATAGGCAGAAAAATATGGTTTTTTTTTTTTAACTGTTCTTATTACCAGTACAGTATATGATCCAGTAGAAAAATCTTTCAAATGGCAAACTCTTAATTTCTTAGTTTTTATAATGTGAGTAAATGAAAAGTAAAATGTAATCAAATATAGTAGACTGTGCCACAGACATAAGACTGACTACCATCAAATATGCTACTATTAATCTTACAATATTACAATCAGGCTGATTGAGGAGACAGAATACACGTCTTTTTTTATATTTTTTTTTTTTACTGTAGCTATTTCAGCATTTCTCTCCTGGTGATAGATCCAGTATCATGTAAAGAAGTTTTATTAATCACAGGGTAGTGTTGTCTTTCTTTGCTTCAAAATTATTCTGATAATTTAGTCAATGTGTTTTTTTTTTTTCAGTTGACAAGAATGGAGATGTATGCATTTCTATTTTGCACGAGCCTGGAGAAGATAAGTATGGCTATGAGAAACCAGAGGAGCGCTGGCTGCCCATCCACACTGTGGAGACCATCATGATTAGTGTTATCTCTATGCTGGCAGACCCAAACGGGGATTCACCAGCCAATGTGGACGCAGCAGTAAGTTGTTTAAGGTTTTGAAAGTGCATTTGTGTTTAAATAATTCATACTTGGCATATTTTATGAATGACAGAATTCATGAAATTACATTAAATGAATAAACATTAGATATACTGGTATTGTGTGGTTTTTGGGTTCATTTGAAAACTATTTGAGCAACCTGTTGTGATAATTGCAATATGATGCTGAACTGTGGTTTAATTGAAGTTTGATCAAGTGAACACTACAAATCACACTGTGGGTTCTGTAAATTTTACTGTCATTGCATGAGTAGTGTAAAAAATATTTTAAAAAGTACTATTACAAAATGGAGATGGGTGATCTAGACTGTAAAGCAACTTAAATCTTCTTGTATTTTTCCTCTCAACAGAAAGAGTGGAGGGAAGACAGACATGGAGCATTCAAAAGGAAAGTCGCCCGTTGTGTACGAAAAAGCCAAGAGACTGCGTTTGAGTGATATTTATCAAGAATCTAGCTTCATTGATGTTTTCAGGGCAAGTATATTTGACCTTTGCTTTTAAAACTACACACAATAATTGCTCAGAAATAACTCCTTGTGGTGCCGGGTGCATTTGATAAAATGGTTTTGCTTGCCTGAATATTAGACAAATATGGGAAACTAGCTTCATGCATTACAATGTTAGAGCTAACGCCCGCTTTTGTTTACCGTATATTTTCAGCACAAAAAACAAACGACATTCTTTTCACATTAGCATGTACAGAGCCCAAATAAAAATGTACAACTTAACAAAAGTTAGACAAAAGTTAGTTGTTGTAGTACAATGTTGTTGTAGTACCTGGAGCGTGAGAAGTGAGAAACTCTGTTTTTATTGGCTGGTTAACGGCGGGTCACTGTGGCTTTTTAGAAATGCTTTTAGAGAAGCAAGGGGACTATAGTTTTTTCAGAGATTACTTTGTCTAACATCAGTCTGTCAGGAGATAGTGACAGAGTGAAGAAATATGTTAAAAATATATTTTTAGAAAACTTACAGACTGCACTACAGAACTGCAGACTGCAGCTTTAATTAGTCCCACAGTAGGTTTACAAGTGGTGCACTGGTCATAAAAACAGTCTTCCTAACGTGCGCTCAATTTTTAACAGTCAGTCACGTATGATGAAGGCCTGAAGGGCCAGGCAGAGCTCTGCGTTGGGCCCAGCACCGCTGGACACCGTGCGAACGCCGCGGCACAAGCCTTTGAACGCGGGCGTGAACACGCCAAGCTCAAATTTTACGACCGCTTACGCGCGCGCGTTGTCTCACAATAAACTGCCCGGGGGCGGACTGTTTTGTATGAGACACAAATGCATTAAATTCCCCTTCTTCATCGCTGATCTGGACTTTTCTTTTGTTTTTTTGCCAAAAGTCAAGTGATCGCTTGAAGCGGTCACTATTCGCTTCCTCCTCCGATGAGGAGGAATGAATGAACTTGTCACAAGTGAACTAAAGTCATGTCCAACGTGGATGCGCCAGGTTCTAAATATTTCCTGGTGGGCTGCAGGACCAGCGCTCCCTGTTTTTATTTTATTTTTTAGAACTTTTTATTAACATAAAAACACAAAATACCGCTGCGCAGCCCGTGCCTTTTCTTTCACCACCCGACCTGTCAATCAATTCAGTAGGCGTGTCAGCAAATGACCAATCAGCTACTTCAATTTGTCCCGTAGGTAAACGCTCAGCGCGCAGCTGCTCACGCAGAGCTATGCTGAGAACTGCCTGCGCGTAGCGCACGTGCGTCGAGCCGCGTTCGGCCCAACGCAGAGCTCTGCCGGAGCCTTGAGTAGTATTGACTGCAGCAGTTAGTTTATTTTTTCTTTTCAGAGAAGTATTTCAGACAAGTAATGCATTTCATTGAGGACGACAAAGCTGACATTGCTAACGCTGATATATTTTACCTCTACGTTAGATTTATTGTTCTGGATAAAGTTTTACAAGGCAGTAGTCTGTGCTAGGTTATCTAAACATTAGCTTGCTAACTTGAGAGGCATGTAGCTGATGAGAAGTGGGTTGGAGGATTGAAGAGAATTTATTATTGTTGATTTATTTTACAAATCAGTTCAAATAAACTTACCATGCGCTGTTCAGAAAAATACACAACATAGTATTGCTCCCTGCTTCAGCTGTGGTGAAAGTGAAACTTGAAAGTGAACTTGAAAGTTGCCTGCATGCGCCCTCTGCTGGATACATTGTACAATTGTTTGGTCCCAGAATTTTAGGGGTGAAAATTAGAAGTGCTTATATCTGCGCATAATGGAACAATTATCACAGATGCTGATGGATCCACAAATGTCTATATCAGCCCAAATGATTGGCCCTACAAATATATCAGTCAGGTTGTAGTTATCTTTGACTGTCATCAAGTCAATCTCGTAATGAATTAATATTAAAGGTACTTTATATTTTATAATGACAACAGTTGTGACAGCACAACCGTATTGAGCATCATTAAGGGTGAGTGTGAAACAGGATACAGGGCAGTGGTGAACAATATCCTTGTCTATGTGGAGGTGAATGATCTCATTCTCAACATAGACAAGAAGAAGGACAAATTAATGGACTTCAAAAAGAAAGCCCCCCCCCCCCTCCCTGTGCAGCCCCTGAACATCATGAGGACTGAAGCAGAGAGGGTTCCCTGTCCTTCATGTAACATCAAATCAGAGCTGGACTGACAACACAGCAGCCACAGTGAAGAAGGCCCAGAAGCATCTTTAATTCATTATGGAGCTTATTTGGAGCTTATTGGAGCTTATTTATATAGCGCTTTCCAGCCCCCTGTGAGGAGCCCCAAAGCGCTTTACAATACCAACCATCCACCCATTCATTCAGACATTCATACACCGGTAGTGGTAGCCTGCCTTGCAAGGCGCCATCCAGACCTACCGGGAGCAATTTGGGGTTAAGTGTCTTGCCCAGGGACACAACGACACATGGTGGGCGGATGCGGGATTCGAACCTCCAACCTTCCGATCGGGGGTCGACTGCCATTACCACTGTGCCACGGCCGCCCTGCTCAGGAAGGCTGGGCTCACCCACAGAGCATCCTCTCAACAGGTATCACTGTCTGGTATTGGGGCGGCCGTGGTGTAGTGGTAATGGCAGTCGACCCCCGATCGGAAGGTTGGAGGTTCGAATCCCGCATCCGCCCACCATGTGTCGTTGTGTCCCTGGGCAAGACACTTAACCCCGAGTTGCTCCCGGTAGGTCTGGATGGCGCCTTGCAAGGCAGGCTACCACTACCGGTGTATGAATGTCTGAATGAATGGGTGGATGGTTGGTATTGTAAAGCGCTTTGGGGCTCCTCACAGGGGGCTGGAAAGCGCTATATAAATAAGCTCCATTTACCATTTACCATGGAAACACCACCCAGGTGGAGAGGAATGCTCTCCAGAGTGATGGAAACTGCTGAGGAAATAATCAGGACTGACATCAGCCACTCATTAAGACTCAAACACGCAGTCTGAGGAAAGACGGGGAGGACAGCATTGTCACGCCCAAAACACAGTTTCACACCATTTTCTCACCACGGTGAGACTGATGGCAAAAACTAAATATGCATTGTATGTGAAACAACAGTTGTGCTCATTTGGTTGTATTTTATTACTGGATTTTAACTACAGGTAGTCCTCGACTTGCGACGGAGATCCGTTCCTACGCGGCGTCGTAAACCGAATTTCGGCGTAAGTCAGAACATACGTACATGCTGCACCTTATACGTACAGTACTGTATTTTCCAAAAACTAAGCCTATCCTAACACAGTACCCTACATAATTATCAAAAAACACAAACATTTCAGAGTCATAATGAAGGAAAAAAAGAGTTAATTTCCTACTGGGATGCTGGTGAAGCCGTTTCCTCCATCCCTCCTCCGTATTCTCCATTCGTTCACGTCGTAAAACCGCCGTCCAGCTCGGTCCATCTTGTTTTCTCTATTCGTTTACGACGTAAAACCTCGTTCACAGTACAGTTTTGTTTTTTGAATGTCCAGAGGACCAGACTTAGCTTTTTTAGAGAGTAATGTGTAGAATTCCTCCGCAGCTACGTTTAATACGTAAAACCTGAAACTGAGTAACTCGGCTTTTCAAAATACTGGTATTAAAAAAAAAATTTATATATATATTTTTTTAATGGGAGATGCGTCGTAACCGCGAAACGTCGTAACTCAAGACCGTCGTAAGTCGAGGACTACCTGTATTTAAACTTTTTCTTGCACTGACTCAAGTGCTTGAACTGAGTTATTGTGCACTAATGGTTAAAAAAAGTTTCTTGATCCTCGTGATAACATTTCGTACTGTTGATTTTTTGACTCGTGTGATTTGCTGCTTCTTAACGCGTTTTTTTTTTTTCTTCTTGAATTGGTTGTTTTCGTCCAGGTCTCCAGTTTGAAAATCCAAATGGCACTGTTTCCTGCACTCTTCCACCCTGACGCCAGGCTTGTCCTCCTTCACTCTGGCCGGAACAGGCTGACTCCTGTAGGATGCAATATAACCTTACATACAGTGACTACCAGAAAATCTCCAAGCAAAGTGCCAACTCACACAGACAAACCCCCCAGAAGATGTTAAAACTTTTTTTTTTTTTCAAGTTTATGAACTGCTTCAACATTCAGGATGATATTGTAAAGACATGTATATAGCACAGACTAAACCGGATAATATATATGCTCCTTTTTTCATCCATCAAGACATTTAGACCAAATATATAGTGCTGGTTTGACTAGATTTCCCCTCTTGAAACTCCAGGATGCATTAGTTATCGTTAGGTTTCACAGGAGGTCTTAAAGAGAACAAATCAGTGCTGCTGGAGGGAATGTCAGCTGTGAAAACCAATCAGGACTTCAGCGACATACCTGAGGAACACCACCAGACTCTGGAACCCTCCCACAACTCTGCACCATACATGTACCTGAATCATTTAGTTTCCTTTAGGTTTGAAGTCTTACCATCCTGCTCAGTTGACTTGAAAGATAAATACTGTATGCTCATGGATTTTTATTTTATTTTTTTTTGGTTTGCATGCAATTATTATTATTTTTTTTTCAAAAGTGCCTCCTAATAAACTGCTTGGCCACTTCACCTTGTGTTACCAGGTGTTCAGCGTTGTCTCTCATCTATAGTATGGTTTTAAAAGATAACCAGTACGCAGGAATTCAGTGTAGAGTACTGGTTACAGTCTGCTGTAGTAAAGAGCCCCTAGTGTTCAGCAGACATGCTACTTCTTGATTCCCTGATGCAATCTGAGATCCTCCAACAGTTTTAGCAGCAGCTTTTCCCCTTGTTTCTGTCGGCCATTGTAGGGATTGTTATGCATGCTTTTATTGTTTTTCTTTATTTTTCAAATGCTTCTGTACACTGTATGTGAGTGAATTTAGTTTGTTTTTTGTTACTCTTGTTCTCCACCTCATGATTCTGCCCTCTGATCTAATGCAGTTTGCCCAGTGTACAAAGACAAATTACTGATGTATATTTTTCATGTTCTGAAACCTGTAACTTGTAGTGCGTTCTAAAACATGACCTTTTTTCAATATTTATGTGTTCTTGATGCATTTTTGAACGTGAGGTGGGGGCTTGTGGTCAGTGGTCCTGTAATCCTGAGGTTGCCGGTTCGAAATTATGCCTACTTAATTTGGGTTTGTCTTGGTTCATTTTCATGCAAATAAGGAAGGCTGCAGACTCTGACTTGCATATTTACCTTAAAATTGCCTTTAGCCTCCTCCAGTGTTCAAGACTGATCAAAACGTCTGTTTAATATTGCAGTGGCAAAATTTCCTGCATTAAAATACGAAATATAATTTCCAATCAAGGCCAATTTTCAGGTCAAAATATGAAACTAGAAGTTCTACAAGAAATTTCATGCTCAATAATCCAGGTATCAAATCCGATAATTCTCAATCAGGTCATCTGACAGTTTATTTTTTAGTAGAAACGTTTCACCCTCACTCCAGAGGGCTTCATCAGAGTAGTTCCAGCACACTGTTCCCCCACCAAGTAAACAACTTAAGTGGACCAACCAGTTTGCTGGAGTCAAGATGGTTTCTGGAGGCCGTCCTGTCCCTCGCCGACTCCTCCCAGGCAGGCAGACACTTAAAGAGGAACTAAACTCGAAAATGTAACTTTTTTTTAGCTGATAAACTCCCAAGAATGTGTCCTAAATGTTTCTCAGCACTATGTGTTAATTTTCAGATATTTGTGCGTATATGACTAAATCGGCAATATTTGGTCTAAAAACGTGTTTACTTGGTGGGGGAACAGCGTGCTGGAACTACTCTGACTGATGAAGCCCTCTGGAGTGAGGGTGAAACGTTTCTACTAAAAAAGAAACTGTCCAGATGAACTGATTGAGAATTATTAGAAGTTATACAATTTGGGCAACAGTCATGCCCACAAAAGATGAATTGTGCTCATAAAATGTTGCAATTCTGATTCATTTTCTGAATGTTACATTTAAAATTATAGTTTTAAAGGTCCACCGACATGATTTTTTTACTATTCATAAAACTGCTCAAAATATATATATTTTATCATTTAAATATGTTCCTTTATGCAAACAAAATGATAAATCACTTTAATTTTGCTTTAAAAGTGATTTTGAACTTCAAGCCGTGTTTAATCATGGGAAATCTGATTACACCCGAACGCACCATCTGTGATGTCACACCGGGCAGAGCTCTGGGCTTGTCACAGTGCGCAGGTATGAGCAGCTCGACATGAAGGTAAGTCTGATACAGCATCAGACCTAAATTAGATCCTGTTGTTTCTTGTTCCATCACCCAAACTATTTTCTGCTTCCCAAAATGAAGACAAATAGCTCAAATCTTCACATAGATTGCTAAATTTGTCGGGTTTTAAATGGTCCGCTATTAAAGAGACCAGAGCCCTCTGCCCAGTGTTACGTCACAGATGGTGCGTTCGTGTGTAATTGGATTTCCCATGATTAAACACGGCTTGAAGTTCAAAATCACTTTTAAAGCAAAATTAAAGTGATTTAGCATTTTGTTTGCAAAAATGAACATATTTAAATGATAAAAGATATATATTTTGAGCAATTTTATGAAAATTAAAATATGTCAGTGGGGCTTTAACCTTAAAAGGCACACAGACTAATATTTTAGTGCTGTTTTTTTCAGGGAGCAGGATGCTCCATACTTAAGAATCTGTACATTTCTTAAATTATTGTTTTTTATTATTCATCCTTTATTTATACAGGTTAGTCTCATCGAGCCTCGAGGACTCATTTACAAGAGAGACCTGTTTTGTTCTTTTCTGAAATAATGGTCAAGATTATTCATATGGGTCAGAAAATTCATGTTTCAGATCAAACCGGCGTCTGATGGGATTGGACTTTTTTCCCTCTTTTGTTGAGTTAATGGATGCCTGCTGCAGAGGAGGCAGTTTTTAAAACAAGTCGACTTGTTTTCTGTTGAACCGACTCTGAAGACTTAACGTGCCGATTCAAAAGGTTCTTTCTTCGTTCCACAACCAGCTTTGATGGAGGTTTAGTCTCATATCTTGCTCAAATTCCCATTTGAGTTCAGCTTTTATGCTAAAGAAATTGGTGGTAATCCCTTTGTTGTAAATGTTAATCAAATGTGCCATGCATAGCTCACCTGGCAGCTAAACAGCCCCACACTATGATGCTACCACACCCATGTGTGAGAGTTAGTACGCCTTCCTTTTACTCTTCAAAACATATTTCTGGTTAATTCTTCAGAAGCATTAAGTCTTGATCTCTGTCAAACTTTTTTC
>JBBPBX010019886.1:28937-43985 GCA_038048925.1 Garcialebias charrua | reverse complement strand
TTAGCTACAGTTAAGCCAATTTTAGCTTTAAGCTACTGCTTTGTCAATTTTAGTTTTTAGCTGTAACAATTTTAGCTATGGTTTGCTCATTTTAACTTTAGTTAATGTTTTCCCTATTTAAGTTTTTAGCTATTGTATTGCTCATTTCAGCTGCATCTATTTGAACTTTAGCTATGGTTCTGCTAATTTTTGCTTTTAGTTAGTTTTGTTGATTTTAGTTTTAACATTTTATTTTTAGTTACAGCTTTGCTAACGTTAGCTTTCAGCATCATTTATTTTAATATTAGCTGCAATTTAGCTAATTTTAGCTTAATTAGCTTTTACAAATGGCTTCATGAACTTCTGTTTAAGATGTCGTTTAGCTGATTTTAGCTTCTGTTCTGCTTGCACATTAACATGTTTCAGCTTTCTACCAAGTTTTATCAGTCAGGGCTCAGATTTCACCTGAATTGTTAAATGTTAATATTTCTGGTTGAAGATTACTCATAAAGCACATCTGAAACAAATACAAGTTCTGAACACAAGGAGAGAAAGCAGGACTGATCCAACTAAAAAAATACAGGGTCCATGATAGATTTGTTATCTTTAATTGGTGGGCAGGTTATCAGAAATATACATTTTCAATTTAGCAACAATAATTCATCATTTAAACCCTCAGTTCAAATGAAGAAAAGCAGCACTATGCATGCATTTATTTACAAATTAAATAATCACAATTAAATAGAACTTCTTGTTTTATAACAAAATAACTCTTTTGAACACAACTTTTGTGAAATTATTGCATGGCAGTAAACCCTTGGGTGCTTTTCCAAGGATGTGAAAGAACGAGTTATTTAAGCTCTTTGTGCAGCAGTCTTGAATTTGGCAGCTTTCCATCTGTAAAACTTTAAGTCACGTGTGCGTTATTCAGCAGTAACACTTCCAGCAGGACAACAGTGAAACAGCTTTTTCACCCGTTTATAAAAATCATCTTCTATGAGATGATTTCAGCAGCTTCTGTTTGGCTGTTGTTGATTTTTAAGACAACTCCTGAGTTCGTTGTGCAGCACGCTCAGCTTCTCGCTCACAGCTTCTCTACGAACCACCTGGAGGGGGAAGTGAAGCCGAAGGAATGCAAGTTGAGTTCCAGGTTTTACTTGTTGCTTGGCGAGTTCATGCAAGTCCAAACCACTGCAGAGGCAACATGCTCGCTGGGCGACATGCATCAAAATGCAATAAATAAATAAACTCAAGACACCTGCAGCTTCCAGCACGGATGGAGGCAGAGCAAATACTGTCTACCGCCAACACAGAAATTTAAAAAAGTCAGTCATTTTTACCAATATTGAGATACAATTTGGTGTGGTAGTCGCTGAGCGTCAGTCCCAACACATTCTTCAAGCACCAACTGATCACGCGACATCTTTGTTCAAAACTCTGGCATGCAAGCAGGAGGCGATACGTATTCTACTAATGTAAACTCGAATACACCGCGTATGTGTTTTAATGTCATCCTGAAGCGTCCCAGAATCATTCAGTCTCTTCATGCGCTCGCATCAGAAATCAGATGTGCACGTGCTCACAGGTAGAAGTCACTGCAAACCATTTCTCTGTTCTCTGCCCCTCCTACCCTCGATGTCCACTCCCAGCATTATCCTCATGTATTCGTACACCACGTACGACACGCTGACGGCCGGGACGATTTTCAACAGGTTGGGGGAAATTCCTCTGTAGAGGCCGGTGATGCCCTCCTGGGTCACGATGTTGTGCAGCAACGACCGCATGGAGAGTTTAGGGGCTCCTTTCAACGACGCTGGTCAAAGAAAAGAAGAAAAAAACTGGTTAACTTGTGGACTCGGTCTGATTCAGCATGGCCACCAAAGCAAAGTGATCTTGGCAAACACAACAAGCGTTACACTGATGTCCTCCATTGCTGACTGATTTGAATAGTGAATGTTTCTACATGACTAGATTCAAACAGGGAATGCAAGAAAACATTAATGTTTTTGGATCAAGATATTCTAGTTCTAGTGGGTATGAGTTAAAGGGGACCACAGATGCAAAATTCACTTTTTAATGTTTTTTTTTTTTACTCAACTTTGGGTACCGGTATGTATTTCTTAAATAAACAGTCCTAGGACCAAAAAAATGCACCCAGTGGTTTATTTACTCTGAGTATATTTATTTTTCAGTGATATAAATGTCTCGTTTTCAAATCCTGCGGCTTGTGACGTCACAAGCCGCAGGACAACCCACCCCAACCTGAGTCCAGCCCCTCACCTAACCCCTGGTGATGCTCCACCCACTTCAGTATAAAAGACGTCACGGTTGTTTTTCCTGAGTTCATGTCAGCACAATGGCTACTAGAGTTCGATGTTTCGTTGTTGTTAAAATGCAGTACCGCTAATAACTAATTATCTATCAACGAAAAAACTTATTTACGAGCTCTTAAATCAACCGGACAACTGCTCGCGGACCATATCCGGTCCGTGAAAAAAAGTGGTCCCCGCTAGAGAGAGCGTGTATAGCAGAGTTAGCAGCCAGTGTGTTACTCTGCAGCCTTATTGCTTGTTTTCAAAGAGTCAAACCAAGAGTTTTTAACATGGAGGGTGAACTTATGGATGTTTCTCAGTGGCCTACGCGACGCGTCAGCGCCTCATTTGCCCTGCCCAAAATGGCGTCTGCCTCTGGGTCTGACTCAGGGTCCCCTTTGGAGGGCGGAGTTAATGTAAACAGATTTTTGAAGGGCGTGGCCTTATCATAAACAGCCTGTTCAGAACGGAAGTCAGAAAAGGCACAACTAGAAAGGGGATATTTTATTATCTAAGAATTATTTTGTGCATTAAATTGAATGAACATGGTCTGGATAGCCCACAGACATACCATAAAAATTTATAAAACCAATATTTGGTCCCCTTTAAACTGTGTATAAGAACAGGGTAGTTTTTTTTTTCTCTTCGTCCTGAGCAGCACAGAGCAAATTAAGCAATTTTATCTGCTAACAGGCACAATGGTGGATTCAGGGGGTGGCCAGTGGTGGTCTTGGCCACCATGAATTAAAGTTTGGCCACACCAATCATTTGAAGAAACTAAACTTATAAGTAATATAAAAATGAGAAAGAATAGTTTCAAATGAGAAGGATGGCCGGTAAAGTTGCATTTGGGCCCAAAAAATCCGATCCGACCCGCCCCAGCCTGTAGCCATAATTTCTGAACCCCACCCGACCTGACGAATTAACAGTAATTACAGGTCTAAACCCGAAAAAAAAAAAAAAAAAAAACATTTTTAATTCAGCTTTGACTGCTAATACAGGTAGTCCCCAACTTACGAGCGAGTTCCGTACCTACGGGCTGCTCGTATGTCGAAAATTCGTAAGTAAGATCACTTACGTGGGTGCTGTGTTCCTTGACCTGAAACATGCTTTTGACACAATCAATCACAACATTCTTCTTGCTAAACTAACTCATTTTAATTTCTCTAATAGTGCCCTCTGCTGGATGAAATCATATCTGTCTGATAGAAAACAAGCAGTACAAATAGAAAACTCACAATCTACCTTTCTTACCTGCTCAGCTGGAGTCCCACAGGGCTCAATACTGGGACCAATCTTATTTAGCCTATATGTTAATGATTTGCCAAATGTTTGCAAAACTGTAAAAATGCAATTATATGCAGATGATACTGTATTGTATGTTCATGGAAAAACAAAAAATGAAGCTGCTGCTGTGCTTTCTAGTGCCATGGTGCCGGTGTCGGTGTGCCGGTGATCTTCAGACCACGACTCTCTGATTCTGGCCCCAAGAGAACTCCCTCCACTCAGGCGCCGGAAGCCGGAACAAAGAGAAATAACAATCTGGCCTCAAGATAGTTCCCCCATGTTGAGAGACTGTTTTGAGAGGACAAACTGGTCTGTTTTCAGAGAAGCAGCCACTGATGGTAGTTCAGTGGACATGGAATTGTACGCTTCCTCAGTCCTGGGTTACATCAGTACATGCTCTGAAAATGTATCCATAAAAAAATATGTGAAATCCTACCCGAACCGGAAACCCTGGTTAAATAAAGAAGTTCACGCCTTGCTAGCAGCCAGAGACACTGCATTCAAGTCAGGAGATAAAGTGGAACTGAGAAAGAGCAGGAATGAACTGAAGGATGGCATTAAGAAGGCCAAGGCCACGTATGCACAGAGGATCGAGGGACAGTTCACCTCACAAGACCCACGGAGCATGTGGAAGGGTATTAAATGCATAACAGACTACAAAGGCAAAAACAAACAATGCCCCAGGGACCCATCTCTGCCTGATGCCCTCAATAAGTTTTATGCACGTTTTGATGATCCAAACAGACCTGCTAGCACCAGACTCACCTCATCACCAGATGAAGAGCATCTCAGGGTGTCCGCAGCAGAAGTGAGAGGCAGTCTCAGAAAGATTAATCCTCATAAAGCAACCGGACCAGACAACATCCCAGGGAAAGTTCTGAAGGAATGTGCGGACCAGCTCTGTGAGGTGCTGGCTGACATCTTCACCACCTCACTTGCACTGGAGTCAGTTCCCACCTGCCTGAAGACCGCGACCATCATCCCAGTCCCAAAGAGCTCCACAGTGACTGGTCTGAATGACTATAGACCGGTGGCCCTCACCCCGATAGTCGCTAAATGTTTTGAGAAACTGGTCATGTCCCACATCAAGGCAACCGTCAACATCAACGAGGACCCTCATCAATATGCATACCGTGAGAACCGATCAACAGAGGACGCCATTTCTTCCGTGGTCCACACTGCTCTCACCCACCTGGATCAGAAGGACTCATACGTGCGTCTGCTCTTTGTGGACTTCACATCTGCCTTCAACACCATGATCCCCCAAACTCTGATAGACAAACTATCTACACTTGGACTAAGCCCCTCTATTTGTAACTGGGTACTAGACTTCTTAACAGACAGACCACAGTCCGTGAAGATCCACAACTTCTCCTCCTCCACCATAACCCTCAGCACTGGCTCTCCTCAAGGATGTGTGCTGAGCCCCCTTCTGTTCACTCTGCTCACATATGATTGTACAGCCACACTTCCAGGCTGTCATATTGTTAAGTTTGCAGATGATACAGCGGTGGTGGGATGCATCACAAACAATGATGAGTCCAGCTACAGACAGGAGGTGGAACACCTGGAGAGCTGGTGCAAAGAGAATAATCTTCACATGAATGTGAAGAAGACAAAGGAGATGATTGTGGACTTCAGAAGGAACAAACACACCCATGCCCCACTGAAAATAGGTGGGTCTGCAGTGGAAGTGGTCTCCAGCTACAAATACTTGGGTGTACACATGAATGATAACCTCAGCTGGAGCAACAACACCACCAGCCTGATCAAGAAAGGTCATCAGAGACTCTACTTCCTCAGACGGCTGAGACGAGCCGGTCTGAGCAGCCCAGTTCTCACCTCGTTCTACAGGTGTGCAGTGGAGAGCATCGTGTGCTCCAGCATCAACGTGTGGCATGGAGGCTGCACAGTTGAAGAAAGAAAAGCTCTGCAGAGAGTGGTGAAGGCTGCACAGAAGTCTGTTGGAGTCAGTCTCCCCACCATCACAGACATTTACACCTCTAGATGCAGGAAAAGAGCCACCTGTATCATGAAAGACCTCACTCATCCAGCACACTCACTCTTTGCCCCACTCCCCTCAGGACGGAGGTTGAGGAGCATCAAGTGTAGAACCACTAGACTGAGGAACAGCTTCTACCCTGAGGCTGTTAGACTCATGAATAAATAAAAATAAAATTAAAATAAACACTGCAAAATATCACATCATGGTGATGCTGATATGTTTTCTTGTTGCTGTGTTCATCTGTGACCATCTGTGACCATCTGCTCATACAAACTCATGTTCGTGCTGCTGTTTATTCCCACTATATTAGGCTTAGTGTATTACTAGTTGATGTTTTTCTTAGTTAGTTCTCGATGTTATTACTGTTTTTCTCTTTCATTTGTTGTTGGATGTAACTGGGACCTCGTGTACATAATCTCGTTTTCATCTCATGTACCACATGCGGTGCAAATGACAATAAAGACTCTCTGACTCTCTCTGACTCTGATGATACTGTATTGTATGTTCATGGAAAAACAAAAAATGAAGCTGCTGCTGTGCTTTCTAGTGCCATGGTGCCGGTGTCTCACTGGCTCCAAGACTCTTGTCTACATCTCAACACTAAAAAAACAGTCTGTATGTTTTTCTCTCGGCTGCCACCAGATAACATGTGATGAAAACGAGATTATGTACACGGGACCCCGTGTACATAATCTCGTTTTCATCACATGTACCACATGCGGTGCAAATGACAATAAAGACTCTCTGACTCTGATAATGGGCATCCATCTGTGTTGGTCAATGGCGAGACATTAGATGTGGTTGAACAATTTAAATACCTCAGAGTCATTTTTGATTCCAATCTAAATTTCAAGCAACATGTAAAGAGAATTTCACATATAATTAAACTTAATCTGGCAAACTTCAAACATATAAGACCTTCTCTGACAACAGAATCAGCAAAGGCTTACATGCATGCCATGATCTTCAGCCATATAGCCTATTGTTATACCACATGGTCTCACACTTCAGAGATCGTCATGAAGCCCCTAAAGACTCTTTTTAAGAAAACACTGAAAATTTTTGACAAAAAGCCAATACAGTATCATTATTGCAACATCATAAATAAGTACAACATTTTGGATTTTAATAGCTATCAGATTTTTATGGACGTTTGCCTGATTTTTAAAGTTTTAAATGGACTTGCTCCTCCTCCTTTAATATATTTTATAAGTAAAAAAACAAGTACAGTAAACACAAGAGCACTGACCAGAGGAGATTGTGATGATGGCACTTTGAGATTTTCATTAATGAAAAGTGCGTTATAAATTTAATTCATTATTATTATTATTATTATGTGCAGTGGCACAATGAGATGCATATTCTTAAGTCCGGAACCTCGTAGGTCAGAGCGCTCGTAAGTCGGGGACCCCCTGTATAGTTATTAACAGTCGGCGGACGTGCGCGGCTGAATAAAAGGGGCAGAAGATCAGCGATGAGGGGACGTTTTTTCTTTCAAGACCGTCAAAGCGCATTAATAATAATAATGTATTGTCATCATTGTATGTTCCCATACAATGGCAAATTGGCTCTCTGCATTTAACCCAGCCACCCCAAGGTGGAGCAGTGGAATGTTGAATGCACCCTGGGAGCAGTTGGGGATAGGGTGTGCTGCTCAGAGACAACACGAGATGTGCAATGACTGGGGACTGAACCTGGGACTTTCGGGTCCCGAGTCGGCTGCCTTGCCTCTACCCCAAAAATCCTTTTTTAAGCCTAGATGCAGTCACACCAAAATGAAAGTCAGTGCCTCACTTATTTTTGAAGTTATCAAGCTCACAGATGGGTGGACGGACTGAGGGTATTTCCAAGCTCCCTCTTCGCCCCCCGGCAGGGGACAAAAGAGGCTCAGTCAGTTTTATATAGATTGAGAGCTAAAACGTGGTGTGATAATAGCTGCGACTGACCCCTAATTTAGACTTCAAATGCAACACATTGTGTGGCATCTTTTCTTAAAACTTTGGTATTTGAATCAACCATGTTTGTCTGTTTGCAAAATATCACATAGTACACTGGACAGATATCAACAAAACTCTCAGTGAGTCCTTATTTGTTGTTCATCTGTTAATATCAACCTAATTCAAGATGGCCACCAAGCACAGTCGACACAAAATGGCCATAATTCTGTTAAATAAACAAATACTGAACTAACATTTGTTGTGGTAGACAACTGACAGTCAATCACAACACACATTTCAAAAGATCATGCTAAATCAAGTGAGTTGTTGCATGAGTGTCCATTTTATTTACTTCGAGGTTTGAGCTATATGGCTGTAAGTACTAGGAACTCCAAAGTGTATAAAATAGTCTTAGTCTAAAACTTTGGCATGAAAGGCAGCAGGCGATGTGTATTTCTTCAAGGATAGCTAGATATCTTTTATGAAAAAAATCTGCTCAGGTTTGTTTCTTGAAGCTTCACGTCATTCTCTGATCCAGATCCATTAACGTCCATCAGTGTGACTGCAGACATCCTCACCTTGCGCCTGCATGCGTGTGCGGACCAGTGCCAGGGGGTAACTCGCCAGCTGTCCACAAGTGCTGGAGAAAGCACCGCATCCGACCAAAACCATCACCCCCGGGTCGGCCACAACCCTGTTCCTGTTGAGCCACGTCAACTTCAGAGTCTGTGCAAGAAAAAAGGGCGAGGGAAACGTAAACCGAGAGAGCACATGCACCACGGCGTGAGCTGTTAGCGTCTCTGACCTCGTAGACTGCCAGGTCGATGCCAGCGTATGGGACAATGCTCAGCAGGTTGGGGATGTAACCCTTGTAGAAGGCGGTGACACCTTCCCTCTGCAGGATCTGTTTGGCACAGTCTGCCATTCCTGAGTACTGACCAGTTTTCCTCAGAGTCAGACGGGTCTTTAACACCTGAAGGGAAGATGATGGATGTCAGAGAGGAATGGAAAGCATCCATTTATTGCAATCCATGAAGTGCAATATTTCTAGGGATGCACAATATTGAATTTTTGGCCAATAAAAATAAGCCGATATACGTATTCAAATTAATTTGACCGATAACCGATACCAATATTTTATATACGTTCCTTTGGCAGTACATGGCCTCTTATTTAGGCTTATTTGCTACAAAAATTGTGTAACAGCTGTAAGAACTGGTGATGTACGTATTCAGTAGCAGCCATATGATATGCATAGCACTTTAACTTATATTAAATGAAAAGTGTTAAATGTTATTTATTAGCATTAATCACATGTGATGCTGTCTCACTTGTGGAGGCTTGTTCCAGGTTCCTAGCTGCAGTATGGGATCCTCTGCACATAGGCGTAATTTACACGGGGGATGGGGGGGGGGTTATAACACCCCCAATAATTGGATCCAGTCAATATAACCCCCCCCCCCAAAAATGGTATCATTCATTTCAAGCTCCCAGATTAACTGGAGGTGCGCGCGCGGCGCGGAGGAGGAGCGCATTTCAGCAGGTGAGAGACTCTCTGCCTTCAAAGCTGCCGCTCGGTTCTCCCCTCCTCCTCCCCCCTCCAGCAGCAGCCGGGGACACGTTTTTTTGCCTCTGTCACTAGCCTCGCGAGAACTGCCCCCTGCAGTAGCCTCGGTGGCAGTTCTCGCGATGTTACTGCTGGCAGCGGGGAACACAAACCCGGAAAAACACAGAGATGGATGAATGTAACGAGAGAGAAGGCGTCCCTGCCAAAAAAGTTAAGACTTCGTGTAAATATCTTGAAAAATGGGACAGCAAATTTACTTTCCTAAAGAAGAGTAGGGTGGGGCACAATTACGCGTTTTTTAAGATTTGTAACTGCGACTTTAGTGTCTCTCATGGGGGAAGGAACGATGTCCGTCAGCATGAAAAATCCGTCAAGCACAAAGGTAGGCCTATCAGATTGTGATCACATAACTGGTTTGAAAGAGGCTGATAGGTAGTTATTTTAGATTTCTTGTAAACCTGTCTTAAAATGTAAGGGGTCCTGGACTTTGGTTGGGCTAGTGCAGGGGTCTGCAACCTGCGGCTCTGGAGCCACATGCGGCTCTTTGGTCCCTCAGCAGTGGCTCTTCCAAGCTTTGATCAAAACTAACTTTAAACTGAATTTTATTTGTTCTTATAACAACAAAAAGGGCTAGTTTTAGCAGTTTTTCCTGTCATTTCCTTTGCAAATGTGTGAATACTAGAACTAATAGAAGGAGTAAAACATAAGTTAACTTTATTTATTCGAAGTAGGATATTTAATTTTTCCACAATTAAAATAATTTACCTAGACCTGCATAGTTCATTATTTTATTTTTTAATTGGGAAAGATCACATTATTTTTCCTTCTTTATGATAATCTGGTCTTTTTTAGTCTTAAAATGTAAAAATATCAACAAATCGTTAGATATTTTCAGCTTTACAATGGCCAGAAAACTACCGGTCAGAAAATTGTCCTCTAACAAACTTAAAGTGGTCTGTGGGCCACCAGTTGAGAATCCCAGTTGTAGCAGGTGTTGTGGCTCCGGAAACGTTTAATTTAGTGAACAAAGGGGCAGAAATGGCTCTTTTGATCATAAAGGTTGCAGATCCCTGGGCTAGTGGGATGGCTCGGCGTACCCGGCAGAAAATTTCCCTTATTTTTAAATCCAAAACTTGACAGGTATGATGCAGGGTTTTACTCTGCTCTTGTCATATTATGGCTGTATTTGAATCATTTGTTGTAATTTTTCCTAGTTAAACTGTAGTGAACCAGGTAAATACACACTCTTTGAAAATTGTGAAATTGAGGTATGTTATATAATAAATCTTAAAAATGTAAAATATGTGTTATGGCTGAAAAAAATGCAGAAAAATAGTGAGTTTTTTTCTTACTTGTTGAACCTATGTGGAACAAAAAAGGAGCAGAATAAATACAGAGAAAACAGGAAAGTTAAGTAAATCACAGTACAGGTAGTCCCCGACTTACGAGCGAGTTCCGTTACAACGAGGCGCTCGTAACACGGAAATCTCGTAATTTGGAACGGCCGCCACGTGTCTCGTAAGTCCGGAATTTCGCTCGTAAGTTGGAACGGTTTTGCTAGCGCGACTACAAACACTCGTTTTTCATCGAAAAACTGCTTATGAGTGCATAAAAATGATTCGGAAACGTGTGTCCACATGTTTAGCTAACGAACTGTGGTGAAAAAACACAGAAAAACTCAGTATTTTTTGCGTTTTTTCCAAAAATTTGCCAGCTCGTAAGTCTGGATCCTCGTAAGTTAGAGCGCTCGTAAGTCGGGGACTACCTGTAAAAGCATTACAATATATTTTAACCCTAAAATATCCTGAATCATTAAAAAAAGTTATTTATTCGATAAATAAATAGGTAGAGAGCATAACCCCCCCAATGTTAGACCTAAAGTTACGCCCTTGCCTCTGCACTCCTGTGCATGAAGGACAGCCTTTTTAAGTTAAAAATTTTTGTCTATCCTTTGTGCCATAAGACTAATCATGTTAACGGGGCTAACACGACATCCAAATGTCTGTGGTAAAACTCACTCAAGTGCTATCAGCTATTAGCTTCTCAATGACGTCAGAAAGTAACTTGGGTAAGTTTACGTCGGAAAAATAACTCTGACTGGGGACGATGTAGCGAGGCTCAACGTAGTCCCAAAATCTTCAGAATCCGACATTCTCAACGGAAAAAAAACAACTTCCACACCACCAACATTTTGACTTCTTCTCCATCGTGATCAGATCATAGGCACGTGACGTCATCACGTTGTGCTGCCGCTGCAGGCATCCTTCTCACTGGTTGTCATAAAAAACAGCATCTTCTATATTGGTGCATTATTTTGATGGAATGGCCCATGTCCGATATTTAACTTTACAATATGGGCCAATACCGATACTATGTCGATAATATTGTGCATCCTTAATTATTAGTAATCCTGGGCATTATAGGCTTGGTAGTTTTAAACAAACGCACCTGCACGACTTTCTTTTGTTTGTTTTGCTTCTTGTTCAAGGAGCTTTTTCAATTTCAACTGAAAGTTGAAGCATTTAAATTGTAGTGGGACATTTTTATTGTTGTTTGTTAAAATGTTGTCCGATATTGAACTTTAACGCTAATATCGTCTGATACCGATGCCATGTCGATAATATTGTCCATCCCTAATTATTTCCTTGCAGTGTGTACATGTAGAACCCTGACTTTACCTCCATTGGATAGACGACAGTCTGCGCTGTTGCTCCGGCCAAAGAACCAGCAACAAACCTCTCATGAATCCTCAGAGTTCTGGTTTCACTACTGCCACGCATCAAACTCTTAATCTATGGAGAACAGAAAGAATAAAACAAATTCATTTATTTTAGAAAACATCAAATGAGATCATTCTTTGCTAAAAAAAAAGTGTTTGATTTAAAGGACAGATGGTGCCGAAATGAGAAAGAAATTACACGAGAAGATGTCAGGATTTAAAATTAAGAATATAATTATATGAAAATATGTTAGCCTCTTTTTAAAACAGAAATTAAAGGCCTTGCGTTTCTTGAAGAAATGCATTTTTCCCACTACCATGCCATACTACAATGCCAGAACTTTAGACAAAGCTCATCTTATGGTGAGAAATGAGTTACAGTAGTTCCTTGTTTATCGCGGGTGTTATGTTCCAAACACCCCCTCGACAGGTGAAAATCCATGAAGTAAGGGCGCTATATTTATTTTAGTATTCATATACTGTACTGTATATTTTAAGGCTTTATAAACCCTTACCACACTCTTGTAATGTTCTAACAATGTTCTAAGCTCTCTAAAAGAGCACAGCGAAAGAGAGTAGACAGACTGATGCTATGGTTACTAAGCCCCGGGGGCGGGCTGGCCATCGAGGCTCGGTTCGGGTAGCTCTTGATAATTATAAATAAACAATCCATGCCGCTCATGCAGCTCACTCAGGTATAAGACAGACCCCCTGCCCCCTCCTTTCTTTTTACGAGGCTGTCTGTTGCACGCCCGCCTGTTGTGTGACTCTGGGACACGATGGGGAAAGACAGACCCCACCCACTCCTTTCTCTTTTTCTGCTGTGACAGACAGCCTCGGAAAGAGAAAGGAGGGGGTGCAGATGAACAAATGTAGAATATTGGAGAAAATGCTTAGGTGGAGAGTGAATTTGTTTAAAAAAAAGAGAGAGTGGCTGAGCACGGCTCATTCAGGTATAAGACAGACCCCCTGCCCCCTCCTTTCTTTTTATGAGGCTGTCTGTTGCACGCCCGCCTGTTGTGCGACTGGGACACGATGGGGAAAGACAGACCCCACCCACTCCTTTCTCTTTTTCCGCTGTGACAGACAGCCTCAGAAAGAGAAAGGAGGGGGTGCAGATGAACAAATGTAGAATATTGGAGAAATGCTTAGGTGGAGAGTGAATTTTTATTTTTTTAAAGAGAGTGGCTGAGCACGGCTCATTCAGGTATAAGACAGACCCCCTGCCCCCTCCTTTCTTTTTATGAGGCTGTCTGTTGCACGCCCGTCTGTTGTGTGACTCTGGGACACGATGGGGAAAGACAGACCCCACTCACTCCTTTCTCTTTTTCTGCTGTGACAGACAGCCTCAGAAAGAGAAAGGAGGGGGTGCAGATGAACAAATGTAGAATATTGGAGAAATGCTTAGGTGGAGAGTGAATTTATTTTTATTTTTTTAAAGAGTGGCTGAGCACGGCTCATTCAGGTATAAGACAGACCCCCTGCCCCCTCCTTTCTTTTTATGAGGCTGTCTGTTGCACGCCCGTCTGTTGTGTGACTCTGGGACACGATGGGGAAAGACAGACCCCACCCACTCCTTTCTCTTTTTCTGCTGTGACAGACAGCCTCGGAAAGAGAAAGGAGGGGGTGCAGATGAACAAATGTAGAATATTGGAGAAAATGCTTAGGTGGAGAGTGAATTTGTTTAAAAAAAAGAGAGAGTGGCTGAGCACGGCTCATTCAGGTATAAGACAGACCCCCTGCCCCCTCCTTTCTTTTTATGAGGCTGTCTGTTGCACGCCCGCCTGTTGTGCGACTGGGACACGATGGGGAAAGACAGACCCCACCCACTCCTTTCTCTTTTTCTGCTGTGACAGACAGCCTCGGAAAGAGAAAGGAGGGGGTGCAGATGAACAAATGTAGAATATTGGAGAAAATGCTTAGGTGGAGAGTGAATTTGTTTAAAAAAAAGAGAGAGTGGCTGAGCACGGCTCATTCAGGTATAAGACAGACCCCTGCCCCTTCCTTTCTCTTTCTGAGGCTGTCTGTCACAGCAGAGAAAGAAAAAGGAGGAGGCAGGGGCTGTCTTTCCCCAACCATTGCCAATCGTGTGCCATGTACAATCTTACAATGAAAACCCGCGAAAGAGTGAGTTTGTGAACGTCAAACCACGAAATACCGAGGGACTACTGTGTACTCCAATTGATCAAACCTCAAAAATAACATTTTGTGCAATCTCATGCAATACTGTGAGGTGTCACGCTCAGAGTACGTGTTGTTTCTGACTCTCAGCTACAACCACATCATATTTAACTTAAGATCTGTAAAATGACTGAATTACAGTGTAGCCATTTTTGTGTTTTGTGGCAGCTATTTGAATTGAACTTACTCCAAAACGTAACAAGTTGCACATGTTCAATGATCACTGAAGAGTCTGTCCAGTAGTTTGTAAAATATTTACCGGTAGCTAACATCGATGATGATATCATTGTTAGACAAGACAGACAGGCAGAAAGAAAAGAAGTAGAAGTTCTTGTAAGTCAGATGAGCTGATATTTTTAGCTGATAAAGATAAACAAAGTCAACTTTTTTCAACTAAAGAAGATGGTATTGATTTTTTTAAATAACATCACATTATTTTCTTTTGCATTTGACAGGTTAAAACTTGTCACAAGTATGCCCAGAAAAGTAGTTAATAAAGTGTTAAATCAGCCAGTGGAGATGAAAGCATGAATAAGATGTTTCGGAAGTCTTCACCTGTTCATAAGCTGCGAACTTGACTGCAGTCTCAGGAGCGATTTTTAGAACGTTCATTCCATTTCCCCTCCATAGCGACCACGGCCCTCCTTCTTTCAACATGTACCGAAAACCACTCAGCACATTTCCTTTAAAATCAGAGGAACCGTGGACCTGGAAGAACACAGCAAGAAAAAGGTCATAATAATAAGACTGAACCCACTGAAGTCTGCATGGGGAGGGAATCAAACTCTCACAGACTGACCTGCCGGAAGACTTTGAGCCGGTCTAATGGGGCGGTTCCAGTCCGCGACACAGATCCAGCCACAGCTCCAGCCATCAGCTGCCGCCACACAAAACCTGATTTCTTCTCCTCTTCTGAAAAATCCTCTGGGACCATCAGCTGTTCACCTATATCCAACATCTACTGAAACCACAATGATCAAGATAGGTGTAAAAATTAGGAGGGCTGTATACTACTGTATTAATATTAACAGAATTTACACACACACACACACATATATAAT